>APFE030803478.1:0-29076 GCA_000404065.3 Pinus taeda
TCGGCGATCTTTTCCGCTTTAAAAGGTCAGGAAAAGAGCTGAAAGCGGACCATTAGTAACATTTTCTTGTGTTTTTCCGAGCTTGAAAAAGTTAAAAAGACGCTCGTTTAGACTACACCAAACCCTGTCATCATTCGACCAACAGTGTAAAGCCTATTTCGACACAAAAATACCCTAAAAATACTTAAACTTAACACTTCTAATGTATTTTTGGGCTAAAATAGTGCTATAAATAGTAAAAAAGTAAAAAACAAATTTACTTTTCACTTTTTACCTTATGAGTTCACTGTTGGAGGGTTTCTAGTGCAAAATTCACCTGCTGATTGTGACCAATCCAGGACACAGTTCGAGTCGCCGTCTGCAACAGGTAAGAGGCCTCATCCTAAGCTTCATTTTCATTCCATTTTTTCTAGTTTTCATCCACATTTTAGGTCCCTGCAAGGGGATTTAAAAAATTTTAGGTCCGCGCCATTGGCGCGTGTTTCCGGCACGGGACCGCGCCAATGGCGGAAATTTCCTATAGAGGTCGCGCCATTAGCGTGACTATTTTAGAAACAGTCGTGCCAATGGCGCGATCACAATTTTTGCCAAATTGGACCGTTAAAGTTGCAAATTTCTTTCAAATTATATCTCAATATTTATCTAATGATTGAAATTTGTCCTTTGTTTGCAGGATTTTGCCAAAAATGGTGCTAGAATGGAAAGAACGAGAGCACAGCGAAGTTGATGCCCTAGCTTTAGCAGATGATGATTGTATGACTGCATTGAGAGACTGTGGACTCAAAAAATTCTTTCATACCTCCTACCTACGCGCACAACCTGAGCTACTACATTTCATAGTAGACGCTTGGGACGTAGAGGATCAGGTGTTCCGCCTGAAGGACCAGACATTGGAATTGGATGTTTCTGATGTCTATTTTATTACAGGTTTATCGCGACGGGGTGCGCGTCCCATTCTGACAGGCATTCGACCTTCTGCAGAGAAGATCGAGGAGGTGAAAGATAGAATATGTCCTGATGCACATTTTGGTGTGAATAGCAGGAAAATAGATATCAACACGATTCCCAGCTTGGTTCTGCGAATTATCTTGTTTACCATTACCCGGGCAGCAGGTATACAGGCACCCCATGAGGCCAGCAAGAATCACTTGTTGTTGGCCACCGAGTGTCTCCATCCTACAGTGTTTGATTGGGCTTCAGCGGTGACGACCAATATCAAACAACAGCTTACCAAGTGTAAGCAGGGTGGAAACAAACAGTTTGGGTATGGGTCAATTCTAGTGACCTTCTTTCTAGAGCGGCTGCCGATTTTTCGGGTACCTGGAGGGATAGTAGCGGATCCAGTGTTGAGGGAGCTGAGGTTGCATCGGTGGGCAGAACTTATGCCCAGAGGAGGAGGGGGCCAACAGATGTCCTGGAAGCCCGAGTTCTTCATTTGGCTCCGACATCAGATGATAGTCGTTGAGGACTGGCCCTATGCGGGTACGGATTTCACCGGAGATCCCAATCTCCCTCTACCTGACGGAGAGGATTGGGATGACGAGCTGGGTAAGAGCTCTATGTTTTTTAATATTTTTGTGTATTTAAATTTTTTTTGTTAATACATGTCTATTTCGAACAGCGTCTATATGTGTATACAGATGTTGGCGCAGAGCGACCAGCTGACGTGCCCCACAATGTGCGTAGAGCACAACCCGCAGTAGACCCTCAGATAGAGGGTGAGGATGATCTTGTGCAGAACCTTGAGGCACTAACTCGAGGTATCCCAGACTACGGCAGATTGGCAGATGTGCCTAGAGCTTACTAAAGGCATACAGTGGGGGTGTCTACTCGTGTCCATCGTCTGTTGAGACGTTTGGTACGAGCAGTGACATGCTATCACAAGCATAACCGTGCTTAGACATCTAGGTTTCATTTTTGCACATTTTTTAGGAGTACACTGCCAGCGGCTGTATAGACTTTTGACATGTATTATTTTTTGTAACGCGCGGGGCACGAACACTTTGACTCACGTATATATATATATATATACATATCGATTTTTTGGATGGATCTTGTACATGTGATGATGTTGTAATTATGCTATGCAAATGTATCAGTTGCATAACATGTGACCCATGTGTTTTTGTATTTGCATATGCTTATGTTTATTCCTAGATGGATCTTGTACATGTGATGATGTGTTTTATATGCTATGCGACTGCTCGACACATATGTAATCTAATGTATCTACTACATAACAAACGACCCATTGGAATGTATTTACACGCATATACTTTATACAAAATTTTATTTTGATACAAGCTTAAAAGCACGTGGCATACATGCAAACTATGCTTGATGGGAAATGGAACGGGCATGCCCCCAAACGTCGTGTATCAATCCGAGGTATATACCCCCCAAGCTTCAGGCCATTGAAAATGGGTTGAAGGTTGACTAAATGGCTATGTGTCCGAAAAACACGAACATACGTTTCATTGTTTTAACGAGGTTGACATAATGGTTATGAACTATCCTCGTAGATAAACAGTTTCATTATTTTAACGAGGTTGATACATTAGCAAAACTATCCTCGACACTTGTTTCATTGTTTAACGAGCTTGACACAAGGTCAAGAACTATGCTCGACACTTGTTTCATTGTTTAACGAGCTTGACACAAGATTAGGAACTATGCTCGACACTTGTTTCATTGTTTAACGAGCTTGACACAAGATCAGGAACTATGCTCGACAGAATGCAAACCCATTGGAGTGAATCAAAGTCTGATGCACAAACAGGGCTTTGCTTCTTCTTCGATTGGACCGTTCATTTTTTAAGGAGCTTGACATAGGATGATGAACTATGCTCCGACCAATCATGTTTCATTTTTTAACGAGGTTGCCACAAGATTAAAACTATCCTCGAGACACCTTGTTTCATTTTTTAAGGAGCTTGACAGAGGGAAACGAACTGTGCTCCGACCAATCATGTTTCATTTTTTAACGAGGTTGCCACAATATTAAAACTATCCTCGAGACACCTTGTTTCATTTTTTAAGGAGCTTGACAGAGGGAAACGAACTGTGCCCCACCCGATCTTCATCATAATGAAGAGGAAGTCGGGGCTTCCAGGAGTGGCGCTCCTGATGGAAGATTAAAGCGGTGGAAATTGGGATCCAATGCCCCCAAAACACTATTGACGATGTCGGTAGTGTTGGATACGGGCGGGGGAGAGGTACTCACATAGTTGGCCTGCGGGGAGGAAGATACAACTGGTGGATGAGAACCGGGAGGAGGTGACAACGGCACAGGGGGGCTAAAGAACGATAATTGGTCAATAGTGATAATCCTTCCATTGTGTGGAAAGCAGATCACACGGAAAAGCGAAGAAACGGTAGCCCCCATGGCATAAATATAGTCACGACCAAGGAGAAAATTGTTACCGAGAGCACTTTGGATAACCATTACGTCGATATAGACGGTTTTTCCTCCCAGAGTAATAGGGAGCTGTGGGAGGACTCCGAGAGATGGACATGCTCTTCTGTCAAAAGCCAACAGGGTATGCATGACCGGCCTAAGCAGCGGGGAACCGAGAGCTTGCCAAGTAGTATACGGCATGAGACTGACCGACGCGCCTTCATCCAAAACGGTGCCAGGTAGGGTCGTGTCATAGGCATGCACAGTAATCTGAAAAGGTACATGGGATGGAAGGCGGTAAGTGGTCAGGTGACTCCAACCAAAGGAGATAGCTGAATTGCTTGGTGGGGGAATCATATGATTTCCCCCTTGCTCAAACAAAGTCGAAGAAGGACCCTCTGAGTCAATAAGGATAAGAGGATCGTCGTCAGACTCAGGAGAATCTGATGAGACATGAAGAACCTGTATATGATTGTCGTCCAGAACAGGTTGGTCAACTGGTGGTAAACTCGAACTGACACGATCGCCGACCAAGGGTTGATCGGGAACAGGCTGGGTGGAGCCAGGTGCAGGAAGAGGAGACTGAACAAGAGAGGTATGCAAACCAACCTTGTTGTCAGTAGAAGGACAATATGTAGTTGCAGAAAGACGCTGATATCCAGCGGGGAGTTGGGGTGAGGGATCTGCAAGACTTTCCAACACAGAGGAGGCTTTGTCCATGAGTGGGCAAAGGTGAAGGAAATGATGGCCTTCACAAAGTTTGCAAGGGAATCGAATCTTCCCTTTTCCTTTAGTATTCCAAATTGCGGAGGTAGCATCGCCGTGAGCGTCAATGGACGATGAGGGACGGGCTGGATCACGAGACCATATTCTTAAGACCCTGGGAATGCCAGGAAAACCACGAAGAAGATGGTTTTCCTTGCATAATCTGCAAGGAAACTTAACCTTGGGCGGAGGAGTGGGAAGGAGTCCATCTTCCGTTGTCCGTGGTGGAACAACAGTTGTGCTTGTAGTCGTTATTTTTTTTGTAACCGTTCCCTTGTTTGACTTCTTCTTCTTTGTCTTCTTCTTCTTCTTGTTAGCCACCTGGGTACTCGAAACGAGACTTTCTCCAGGCGAAGCAGAAGAAGGAGACGTTGAAGAAGGTGTCGAAGGGGTGGGGTCTACCTTCGGTTCAACAGGATGTTGAGCAGGTGGAGGGACTGATGTAGTATCAGCCGACATAGTAGGGACCACAGAGTTTGAAAATAGCCAAACTGGTAACCCGACAGTTAACCCTGGAAGAGTTAATGTTGCCATATAAAGAGTACCAGCATTTCCAGGAGAAGGGAAACGACCAGCATTCCCATCAGGTGGGGAACTTAGGTTGATGAATCCTGGAAAAGTTGCCATATTAAGACGAAATCCTAACTCAAGCTAGCGCACACAAGATCTAACTGGGTAATGTGATCGTGGCCAGATAAATTATTAAGACACTTGACTTGACCTTTTCATCTTTAAAGAGTCGAGAAAAGGACAAAAAGATGACTCTAGTCTCCTTCGATTGTTTAATGAGCACGAAGTGACAAGCTGCTCACTCACACCTTTTCTATTAGACAGTCTAAAAAGGATCAAAAGCTTACTACTCTGGAAATCTAGGTAAAAGGGTTTGCCAAACAATCCGTGAAACTGCTTATACACCTTAGCGATCAGAAGATCACCAACGACTTCCCGTACTGCAGTCAATCTTCCTGAATGCTGTGTTCAGTGCATTACGGTTTTTAGGGCGGCAGACTCAGCTTCCTATGGATCAAAGGTTGCAAGCCTATAGGGGTCTCCCAATTTATACTCGACGGTACGTGGGAGCACAGTCCGTACTGGCACCTATTGTTTCACCGTGGAGGAATCACTCAACCACTCAACGATAAACTACCAGGCTTAACGACGCCGGAACACGTCTCTAGCCTAGACCTCTAGAATGTGAGCGTTAAGTTTCAATGTGTTGTTAGGTTCATTGAATTAATTTTATTGTTCATCTTCGATTAAGTCTCAGTTTGTGGTCTTACCGTATGCAATCTCTCGAAATGTCCTAAATGCAACTACATGCGAAAATTGTATTCGTTTCGTTTGGATGAATTCTAACTACAGAAGAGTTAAGAGGTTCACACAAACAAAACGATCCCAAAAATCCTAATGCAGCTAATAACAAGAAAGGAAAATCTTTTCTTTTTTCTTTTTAAAAGCAAAAAATTAACATAACATGCTAATTGACGAAAAGCAAAAAATCTTTTTCTTTTCTTTGAAAAATAGTAAAATTCACTTAATGGATTTCAAGAGATATTCACAACTAGATAATTCATTCTAAAGAATCTATAGCCAGATCTGAAACATGAACAATCACCCAGCAAAGCAAAGAAAAACCAAGATCTTCAAAGAACTATGTAAGCTAAGTCTCAATGAAGTCAGGTAAAAACAAGCAAGCTAAAAGCGAGATACTTGCAGTATGAAATGTAAAACTCATATAACCACCAGAAGAATATGGAAATCAATCAATAAAATGACCGGATCTGTAAATCATCAATCCAACAGAAGGCTCGATAACACAAAACCACAAAGGCCAAGATGTAAAATCGATGGACAAAGGCGAACAACTGAAGGATGGGAAAAACCACCAGCCAAAGAACAGTCCAACAAACTTCCAGGAGGTATAAAAAGAGCAGAAAGACACAGACCCAAGCTTAAGAGACTGGAAAACAAGCTTATTAAAAAACTTAACCAGTGCGGCGCGACTGTAAGTCTGCAACTCACGCTAAACAGAGATTGGCACGAGTTGTCTAAGAGCAACACGCGCCAACCAGCGCGACTGTTCAAAGAAAAAACGCGCTGGCAGAGCTTGCCAGGCAAAAAGACAGAACAGATGATCCCAGGCTTGGTTTCTAGTATCTAGACAGAGCCAGCAAGAAGAAAAAATAGCAAGAACTCTAACCAAGAAAATTATTCAGACAAATAAATGAGAGAAAAACGACATGTGAGACAAGATTGAGATTGTCCAGTTTGTAAACCGACCCAGAGATCGACTGAAGTGGCGTTGATCTACTTCGCTTCTGCATAGCAGAAGTGTTTCGAAGGCTACCTGGCCGCTCTTCAGACTCTGTCCATAATTTACAAATCAAACAATACAAACACAATCAACAACCAACTCCCCAGTGGAGTCGCCAAATTGTTGTGTAGGTAAATCCCCTCTGCGGACAGAGGCGATCCCACTAGCCCGACAGGGGTCTAGCAACAATCACACACGCTACACGCAAGTTCCTAATTGCATAATTTAAAGATTGATCAGAAAGATCTACCTGGAATCCAACGCTATTTGTTGTGGAATAAACGCCGCTCGCGTCCTTTAGCTTGGCCGGTCACTATCCTTACGCTCCACGTATGGACACCTGCACAAACAAAGAACAATCCACCACAAGCGTAAAATCCAGTATCATGCAATTATATATCAGTCAAGCAGGATATAACTCAAATATCATCAGAAGAATATGTGAGTGGAACCATAATGACAGTCGTTCATTATTCAATAAAAGAAGAGAAGAATTACAACCAAATAGGCTTGACGTTGAAATCTCCTCCAACTAGGTCAGCAGCTAAACATGCCTTGCAAAGTGACTTCCTCTCTCAATACTTCGGCAGCATAACTCCTCTATAGCTCTCAATTCTTACTATCAATCCAGCATAATCTTAGCTCTCTTAGCTCTCTCCAAAACTAGTTGATTCAATGCAGGGTGACAGTTATTTATAGATGGAGGAGGAGGCAGTATTCATTGTATCCGGACACCTACTGAAGATTTGGCATTGTCCCAGAATAGCCTTTGAGCTGGGTTGTCATGGATGAAAAAGACGACACTTGACCACTTCATGGGATTTTTCCTCAGAGAACTGCATGAGCAATGGAGGAAAAAACACTTCAGTGCGCGTTGGCCAAAAATCATGACCAATTTTGGGTGGCGCGGGCTTTGTTCTGTGACAGGGCGCCCATGGGCGCGCCTTCTTTGAAGGAACTGAGCCATTGGCGTGGGTTAGACACTGAGGACCCACACTAATGGAAAAAGGGCATTTTTTAGGGCTAATCTTCAAAGGGTGTCTTCAGGGATTTTGAAGTTCATACTTAGGAGACTCTAATGCAAGTGTTTTTAAGCTGTGTCACTGGTCATAGGTCCGTAAATGTGTCCTCCAGTGTGCGAAAGCAGGGGTAACAAGTACGGTGACCAACGGTGACAAATTATTGCGTAACACATGGTATCAGTGGACTACTCTTTTGAGTAGATCTTATTATTTGTGTTCTTCCCATGTTTCGGGGACGAAACATGCTAAGGGGGGTGGAATTTTATATACCTAGGGGGGGTAATATGGAGTACCAAGGGAGATACCCAAGGTAATAATGTAATAATGGGATGGGCCATAGTAATAAATAAGGTGGTTAACCCATGTCATGTAAGGGACCACAAGTAGTTAATAATAATGTAAGGGGCCCATGGTATTAGTTGATGGTATGAGGAAACCATGGTAATGATGCATGGTATTGTATGTATGAGGCCTATATAGAGGCTAGAGACTCCACATGGAGATATGAAGAGAAGTATTCTTATATGAACAGGCATATGGCTTGTGGAGTATTCTCCTTCCTTAAGGAGTGAATGTATGGTGTTGCCCTACCTTAAGGGTTTGATAATAAAGAAGCATTTCTATCTTATTGCTTGGGTTTATTTGCATTATCTTATATTTTCATATTAGATCTATAATATTCCGGGTCAGAGCTACAACAAGTGGTATCAGAGCTACAACAAGTGGTATCAGAGCTATATTTCTGGGTTATATCTACAACAAGTAATATTAGAGCTATATTTATGGGTTATATCTACAACAAGTGGTATCAGAGATATATTTCTGGGTTATATCTACAACAAGTGGTATCAGAGCTATATTTCTGGGTTATATCTACAACATAATAATACCTGGCTCTGATACCACTTGTTGTAGATCTATACCAAAAATATTATGATAATAGAAATAAACCCAAGAAATAAGATAGAAATGCTTCTTTATTATCAAACCCTTAAGGTAGGGCAACACCATACATTCACTCCTTAAGGAAGGAGAATACTCCACAAGCCATATGTCTGTTCATACAAGAATACTTCTCTTCATATCTCCATGTGGAGTCTCTAGCCTCTATATAGGCCTCATACATACAATACCATGCATCATTACCATGGTTTCCTCATACCATCAACTAATACCATGGGCCCCTTACATTATTATTAACTACTTGTGGTCCCTTACATGACATGGGTTAACCACCTTATTTATTACTATGGCCCATCCCATTATTACATTATTACCTTGGGTACCTCCCTTGGTACCCCATATTACCCCCCCTAGGTATATAACAATATGTCTATAACAGTTTCCTCCTAAAGCATGAGGTCGTAAATCTTCTGATGTCGGGTGAAATGCTTTATCATGAGGATCCGAGGTTTTTCGAACTGGAAGGTGACTTGCAATAAGATACAATACAATACATTATCTTCATAATATTTTCATGATCTAGCTAAGGCGGGCATTCCCATGCTCAACTTTCTAAATTCATTTTCTTGTACATAGGACAGACAACCATCTGCGTGGCAGACTGATGATTCTGGTAGATCCATCATCCTTTGGCTTGGATTATTATCTGTGTAGCAATGATGTACATTTGATGTCTTTGTTTTCCTATATATATCGCAGCCCAGATGGATGAAACTAGATCTGGGGTCTTCAAACTCGTTCAATCTTCGCCCGAAGTACAAGTCGATCCATGTGAAAATATGTTTTGAAGTCGAACATGGAAAGACATCGCCTGATTACCAGCCAATGATGTAAGTTGTTAACAGGCATGAGAGGAATCACTGATAATGATAATGGCCCTCAGGGTACTGTAGTACAATTCACATGGTGTGAAAATGGGACTTGACGTCGAACACCATGCAAAATCTTTCAGTCAAAGGCCATTGATGTAAACCTGTCGCTGGAAGTGAGAAACTTTCCATTGAGGCATGCAAGCTTCAAAGTACTGAAAGGGTTGTTCCTAGGTCGACTTCTTGGATAATGAGTTGATGTTAACAAGAAGGGACCCATCATAAGAGGGCCTTAATGAATCCCACATCTACGACATGGAACGGAGCGAATAATTTTGTGGAGGTGAAAATGATCTGATGATACAAGGTTCAGGGTGGCGGTCATGAAAGAATGAAGCATGAAGGTATTGCAGCGGATGAGACTCAAGCTGGGTTGGTGAATTATCTGAGTGACTTCTCTTGAACATATCGGTGACATTGAAATGGATTGGTAACATTAACCCCAAAAATGGATGGTACGGTGGACCAATGGCGATATGACCAGTGAACGGAATAACCCAACACGACTCAATCATGGTGGAGAGAAAGTGTCATGTTCAAGAGCGACCTGCTACCAATAAAGTTTCTTCAAGTTTTCTTCCCAATTTTTCTCCAGTCATTGTTGACCAGTACCTCTTTATTTTTGTCAAGCTAGAGGAGGATAACATATGCTTGTTCTGTAATTTTCCCTTCGGGCAAACCCGTCGCTATGTTTTAACGAGCCTAGCGACAGTGAAACTCGCTCTTGTCTGCATGGAAAAGTTTATCGCTATTTTTTTAACAAGTTTAACGACAAAGATAACTCTGTCCTTTTCAATTTTAGAGAGCCTTAAAAGAGACGGAAAGGAAACTCCATTAATCCTTTTTCATCATATAATCCCTAAAGTCTGAAAAAGTATAAAATAATACGAAAGGGATGACTTTTCGGTAGTTTTAACGAGTCGAACAAGACAAGCACTCGATCTTTTTGTGCAATGATCCCTCAGGTCCAAAAAGATTAAAATCTAGAGGAGGGATGGCACTTCCAATCACTTTAACAAGCTGGAGAGGCCAATTGCTCAGTAATCTTTTCATATTTTATGAGTCAGATGAAAAGAGCTTAAAGGAGACTCGTTTTCTGAGGAACCAGTGATGTTTTCGGGTAGCAGCTGGTTCCAGGTGAGGCTTGGAACTTTTCAATCATGGCAGTGTAAAGAAGATGGCTAACAGAATCACTCGTCACAGTTATTCCTCAAAAGGGGTAAACAATCAAATGGAGGCATATGATCGGCTAAAAAAGAGTGGAGGTGATGGTAAGGACACAACCAAGGCTCAAAAGCTTATAATTACGTGATCGCAATGGTTATTTACCAAAGGTGGGTTCATTTTTTAATGAGCTTAAACTCTGGCGGAACATATTCTCATTGCTAGGTTTATTTTTTAACGAGCTTGAACTTTGCGTAAAACTGCTCGTGCCAGTTGTATAATAAGGGTGCCTCATCGATAGGTTCATTTTTTAGGGAGCTTGCCCCATTCGAAACTTTGCTCTGGATCCTTTCATTATGTAAGCTAGGAACGACCAATCCTACGAGTTTAAAGGGTTAAGAACCTACAAACTAAGAAAATAAATGGTTTCTTTTCACTTGCATGCAAAACATTTTGCATTCCCCTAGGTATAGTGAAGTAGAGTTTCCAGGCTACCATACAGAAGTTCTTGCATCCACAAGATGGTTCCACCCGTGCAACAGACAGAAACACTTCCTTGGATTAGTCCATTGAAACAGACGAAGGTGATTGTAGCTCCAATCACCTAACCTTTACGAGGGAATCTTATTCCAGTCTAATCCCATTTTCCTAAACGGACGGGTGTGTCAGACTAGTCATATATCCTCCGCGGAAACCTACCCTATACCTAAATTTTTCCTTCCGAAGCAGACCAGTGTGCATGCCCCCTGGGTTTCAGTCACAATCACCGAATCACTCGCGTTCATCTAGTGGACGGACTGGAGAACGATGAGACATTCCTTGCGTAAAAAGACCAGTTAGGGATGGAACTTGACTATTAGCTATGTGTGAACTGGGGAATGAAAGTTGGTTTACGAGCTGGACCACTCTGCCTTCATGAAAAAACACATCACTCGAAAGAGTGAGGAAACAATAGCTCCCATGCTATAAATGTAGTCACTCCCAAGGAGTAAATTGTAATCTAAAGGTCCTTGGACTACCATCACATTCAGATAAATAGTTTTCCTTCTCAAAGTTATAGGCAAGCTTGGAAGGATCCCTAACAGTCAACTGGTTCCTTTATCAAAGCCTGTCAGATTTCACATCTCAGGCAGAAGCAATGGCGAACCAAGCGCTTTCCAAGCAGTTGAGGAAAGGATACTCACAGAAGCCCCTTCATCTATGATAGTACCGACCATGACCATTTTGTAAGCTTGTACTATGATTCGGAATGGTACATTAGATGGTAGGCGGGGTCTGCCTAGTAGATTCCAGTTGAAGGAAATGACTAGGTTGCTTGGAGGTGGGACAGAACAAACAGTCGGATAAATCTCTGACGAACTTCCTTCCAATGGTAAAGGAATGGGTAGATTGCCCCCATGTTCATCGGAGTTTGTGTTTACATAAAGAATTTGAACGGTGTCGTTTTCATTCTCTTTAGTGATGGTATCATCTAAAGGTGTGTCCTCCGAAGACAAGATTGGGTCAACTGCCGTCTCGACCCGTTGACTTTGGTTCGGTGTGGACTAAAAGGGTTTATCTTCAATGATAGGTGCCTCGACCGACAACAAAGGTGGGTCAGTCAGATTTTCAACTAGCGATGGACTCAGCAAGAGTTTCTTGTATCTAGGAGGAAGTCGCTACGGTGAAGCAGGACGATTGTCCAAGACTCTTTTAGCTTCGTCTAAGAAGGGACAACAGTAGAGGGCATGATCGCCTTCACATAGTCTACAAGGAAATTTAGATCTTCGTTTCTATCCATTGAATTCATTTTCACTAGTTGACGGCGTACTCTCAACATGATCGTTAGAGTTTGACGACACCGGATTGTGCAAACGAGGAGACTAGTCCCTTAAGATTCATGGGATGCAAGGACAATCTCGATGATAGTGGTCCCCTTTGCAAATGACACATGGAGATTTAGGTTTGGACGGTGCAGTGTCTGGATTTTCGCTAAACAATGTATGGTTGCCCCTTTTTGTTGTTGGCTCCTTCTTCTTCTTCTCCTTCCCTTTCTTCTTCTTCTTAGTTACTTGGGTTTTAGTTTTACTAGCTTCACCAAGCGAAGAGGAAGAAGGAGAGGGAGAAAGAAATGAAGTTGAAAGTTGGGGGGAAACTTTAATATCATCTAGTATTTTATTTGATTTCTCAAGAATCATGGTGTTTTGAACAACAAAGGTCGAGAAGAGCCATACTAGCAGGCCAATTGTCAGTCCTGGAAGGGACAATGTGGCCATATGAGGTGCACCAACATCTCCCCAAGAGGAGAAAGGACTAGGATTTCCCCCAAGGGGAAATCCTTGGTTGGTGGACTCCATTTTTTCAACCTAAGATCAACGAGGGAACAGTGACGTTATTCCGATTAAAATAAATTTTATGATGCTTTGACACAACTTGCTTTTTCAATTTGTAAGAGTCGAGAAAAAGCTAAAGGTGACTCTAGTCACCTTTGATTTTTAATGAGCCTGAAGTGACAAGTGCTCAGTTGGACCTTTTCTTTTAAGGAGTCTAAAAGGAATGAAAGTGACTACTTTGGAAATCTAGACAGAGGGATTACCAAACCAATCACAAAACTGCAGAATACTTTTTACAATACGGCAATCAATCTTCCCAAATGTTGTGTTAAGTGCATTGCGATCGATGGGGCGACAGACAAGGCTTCCTAAGGATAAAGGATATAGCCTATTGTGGTCTCCCAATATATATTTGACGGTACATGGGTCATCTCAAAGAGGAGGAATCACCCAACCTACGATGAAAGCGATAGTTACCAAGCTTTACGACGCTAGAATACGTCTCTAGCCTAGACTTCTAAATGTTGTGCGTTAGGTTCCAAAGTGTTTTTATGTTCATTGAAATTTATTTTACAGTTGATCTTTCTTAAGAAGTTTTCCTTTAAGGTTCACCGCGTGATGTAGATATAAAACTCCTAAATATGCAATCTAAGATGATAAACAGACGTTTATTTCTCTTTTTGCAATGAAAATCCTAGCTACGAAGGAAAGAGAATCGAAATTCTTTCAACATAGAGCAGAGAGCACACACTCAAATGCACTGTCCTAAATCAATCTCCACAAGCATTCTAAATGCAAATGCACATGCATCTATTTGTTTTCTGCTTTCTTAATGTGTGAATGACAAAAAGAATTCTAAGTACAGATCTGAAGTATTTTTCTTTCAAAGTGACAGTACTAATGATTTTCTTTTCAAAAACGAAAGGAAGACGAAGACGACACTTTGCGATTTCAAATTCAAAAAAAAAGGAAGACTAAGACGATACTTTTCGATTTCGAATTCAAAAAATGAAAGGAAGACTACTTTGTGATTTCGAATTCAAAAAATGAAAGGAAGACTACTTTGTGATTTCGAATTCAAAAAATGAAAGGAAGGTTAAGACGACACTTTGCGATTTCGAATTTGAAAAACGAAAGGGAGACTAAGAGCTACACTTTCAATTTCAATTTGAAAATTGCTTTCGACACTTCAAAGAAATGATGATTCAAATAAAAAAACAATGGCAAAATTGTAACCGACTATCAGAAAGAGGAAGGCTCTTTTCTTTGACTGAAAATGACACTTGCAACACTTTCAAATCAAAAGACGATAGTTCAATTAAGCTACTGTTTGCAAAAGAGAACTGTAACTCGCGAAAAATACATTAAAACATTCACAATTCTTTGTACAATGGAGGCTGAATAATGCAAAGGAAGGGAGTTTCAACAGTGGTATACTGATCACAAACAGCAAAACTCCTGAATAAAGCTGAAGAGAGTGAAGAAAACCAAAATCTGGAGGCAGAAACGATCTTATCTGATCATCGCACCTGCAACACAGGGAAACAGGGATGCATCTCACCTATAGCACACAGGAGGTACGATGCATCCACACTGTCAAAAGGAGATAGTGAGATGGTCCAAGGACAAGAATTTATCTTGGTTTTTGGTCATATTCTACAGCTTAGTTTAGGGATTTAGGCTGAGATAATGATAGTCAATAAATACAAAGTATAGGGGCTGATCGAATGAGGTTACTTGAGCTACCACCAGGGCACTTAGGATGTTTGCAAGTCAGTTGTTCAATTTATAAACAAAACCTGGAGATAGACTGAAGCAGTGTTTATCTACTTTGCACTTGCATAGCAAATGCAGTTCGAAGGCTAGCTGGCTTAACTTCAGGCTCCATCTATAGTTTATAAAGCAAACAAATATAAACAAGCAAACAAGCTATTCGCTCCCCAGCGGAGTCACCATTTTGTTATCGGGAAAACTAGTGTCCATTTAGAGCTGCTAGTCCCACTAAGATAGGTAGTTATCTTAGAAACAAACAAACTAAAGTTACTTGTGTTTTCCTTTATCAGAAATAGATGAGAGAGAAGCAGAGAGTACCAATCTCAGTCTTCCGCTTGGCTCCTTACTTGTTTCCTCTCCCCTTTGACAGAGCTTTGTCGCTCCTTCCTCACTTGTCCCACTTCAAAGAACACCTATAGAGTCAAAGCAGCATAATACCATCAAAGCATAGAGATCTATAATCATAAACGATATAGGATCAGATATATATTGACCATACAAATGCATATATCAATTCGAGATTCAAAGGCATACAAGAATATGGAGGAAAACTCAAATAGCTTTATTGATAGAAGTAGTAGAAGAGAGGATTCCAACCCATTGATTTGACCCAGTGCCATCCTCTCAGCATGAAATCCCATCTTCACTTCATGAAAAGCTAGATCACCCAAAACTATGATGTTCCACGAAGAAACCAACAGCACTTCCTTACAAGATGCAAAATTCCAACCTTTGGATCTCTAGGATGAGGGATCCATATATAGATGTTTGCAGGTGGGTGAGTCAGCTTCTGGGATTTTTATTAGTGTCCTCTCTCTAATAGTTCTTGGTTCCACTTGGATATTTCATGATCTCTTACTCATCCCTGTGTGAATTCAGAGAGGCACGTGTCATAGGAGAAGTTTCTGGAAGATTTCATGATCATCCACCTTGCAAACTGTCTCTTCCATTTGTCTATTCTCACCCATCGCACCCCATAGAAGGTTTTTTTAGTATGCATTGCACCCCCCGTGTGCATTAGGTGGGATGCATCGCACTTTGACCATGGAGTAGGTGAGATGGTCTAGTTTTGACCAGTTCTAAGCAGTTTTTCATGGAGAACTTCTGGGAGATGACGTAATCAGGTGGCCTTGTTCCTTTAGGGTATGAAACAACACTTTTAGGGACTTAGAAGCCCTTGATTTATGGACATATAAGATTGGGGGTTGCAATGCCCAAATATGTCTATAACAGAGTTGCAACATTCTTGTTGCAATACCGAGGCTCATCACTTTTTGGTGTCGTTGTCGGGGAGGTGTCAAAGTATGCATTGTTTTCTTCCCTAGTTGATTCATTTCTTTTTACTTTCTGAAAAAAAAAAAAAAAAAAAAAAAAAAAAAAAAAAAAAAAAAAAAAAAAAAAAAACAAAACAAAAAAAACAAAACAAAAAAAAAAAAAAAACAAAAAAAAAAAAACAAAAAAAAAAAAACAAAAAAACAAAAACATAAAAACAAAAAAAAAAACAATAAAAAAAAAAAAAAAAAAAAAAAAAAAAAAAAAAACAAAACAAAACAAAAAAAAAAAAAAAACAAAAAAACAAACAAAAAAAAAAAAAAAAAAAAACAAAACTAAACTAAAAAAAACAAACAAAAAAAACAAAACAAAAAAAAAAAACAAAACAAAACAAAACAAAACAAAACAAAACAAAAAAACAAAAAAACAAAACAAAAAAACAAAATAGTTTGATTCATTCTTTTTACTTCTGAAAAAAAAAAAAAAATAATAAATAAATAAATAATAAAATAAAATAAAATAAAATAAAATAAAAAATTTGCATTAAGGCAATTAATTTCAAAAGAAAATTGCATTGCATTAGAGTTTTTATCAATCATAAAATAAAAATTTCCAACACCAAATCCCCCCCCCCCCCATTTGATCACATGATGCAGTAAGATCCATATCACCATCCACTTTTGCAGGTAGAAGAAGAAGGAAATGGAAAATAATATAGAAGAAATTGATGGAGATGATGACAATGAGGAACATCTTCTTGGATTCCCCATTCAAGATCCTAATGTCAGCGTGCATATGAAGAACATCCCTCCATCTTTTCTTCCAAAATTTCATGGTCTAAGGATAGAGGATCCGAAAACCCTTCTCTTTGAATTTGAAATTGTTTGCATATCTTAGGTTACTTATTAAAAACTCAAACACTGAGATTGTTTCTAGCAACATTGAAGGATAAAGCTCTTAAATGGTTCATGAGTTTAGGGACTAATTCAATAAGATCATGGAATGATATGCAAAATATATTTCTAGAAAAATATGAAGATCATGAATTTAAGGAATAAATCTTTAGAATGAATCAAAGAGGAGATGAGAGTCTAGAGGATTTAATAGAGAGGTTCATGTATAATGTTAAGAGGGAAAAACTACATCATTTAGGATCCAACACACTAAAAACCCTCTTACTTAGAATAATTATGGATAAGTGGATTGATCTCCTTGATCCCATGAGTAGATGTGATGTATACCAATTATCATTTGAAGAAATTTGTGAAACATGAAAACACCTATCAAGAGGAAAGGCAAGAGTAGGTAAATCAGCATCAAGGTCAGTAAGTCAAGCTAAACTTGGAAATTTGTTTGATGATTTTAAAACAGAAATTCTTAGAAATCTAACCAAACAAGTAGAAATATTAAGAATTCAAGATGAAGAAAAAGAAGATATTGATATTTGTGTTGTCCATGTAGACTCACATGATGTTGAACATTGTCCATAATTACCAAGGTTGAAGGAATTTTACCAAGAGGACAATGGAGCAAGTCAATTTCCAATGCAACAATATTAAGTAGCTCCAAGAGGACCATGGCAACCTATTCAGCCTGATATGATGCAAGAGCCTAATTAACAATTTCAAGCTTATGCACGTCCACCTCAAAGTAATTGGAACACACCCTTTCCTTTGCAACATTACCATCTCAACCCCAAAACCAATCTTGGCAACAAGGTTTGCAAGGAAATTATGAGAGCCATCCACAATATCCTCAATATCCTCCATACCAAACTCCATGTTATCCTTACAATTCACCTCCACCACAACCACAACCACAACCCCATCCACATCCATATCAAATATACACTCCCACTCAACTACATGTACCACCATTTCCAAACCCACACATTGAAGTAGCTCAACCCACTTACAATGCTGAGGTACAACACTTCCAAACATCTCCTCTTGAGATCAATGGTATTCACAATAGCTCAGGAAGAATATTGCAAAAAAGATATTATCTTGACATCATTAAAGGACCACATCCAGAAAAATAAGATTCAAAAGAGAAGATCAAAGAATCATGGGTTGCGCTTAATGAAGAGCAGACATCAAATTCAGAGATTAAGAAGGATCCCTCATGGTTACTATCAAATCCTCCATGTATTCAAGCGATCAATCAACAAAAACAAGAAAAATTGAAGGTCATGGTAGAAGAAGACATCCAAGATGATCCAAATCAGAAAGTGGGCTAGAGGCATCCCAACTATATTGAAATATGGTTCCATACAGTCACTAAGTTGCAGCAATACTCTCTTATTCAATTGTGCTTGATATCATCAAAGTCAAAGCATTTGATCGCTCAAATACATTTACATGTCAAAGCATACATTTCAAGCCTCCACGTCATTTTGTCTGTCATCTTGATGTGCACATGGCTCCATTGGAAGTATTCTTATACTTGAAAGTGATTTTGTTTTTCAAGTAGGGTAAGATAGAAGAAAAAAAATGATGAAAAAAGAGAAAAATTAAAAATCTCAAGTGAAATCCTCCTTTGAGGCACCTGACATTGGCTCATTGATTGAAAACCTTCATGAGGCAATCAATGGGTTTGGAAAAAAGAAAAAAAGAGAAAAAAGAAAAGATCCTAGGTGAAAACCTCCTTTGAGGCACCTAGTGATGAGCCTAGGTATTGCAACAATAATGTTGCAACTCCCAGGGCTACCAGCGTTACTTATCAACCTGGGGTTCGTACAAACTTGGAGATGACAGTACTATATGCACAAGTAGAAGTGAAGGTCCTGCCTGTTGTCACTATTTGTCTGGCAAGAAACCCTAGGGGTTCCAAGCCAAACATCTATAGGGTCAGAAGAATCTTAATTCTTTGATGGAAGGAGAGCAAACCTATTCTAAGAGAGAGCTACTATACTGCAGTAATGAAGAAAACAGCTGATCCAGGTTATCTTTTGTTTATAGATGCATGAAAAGAATTACATAAACAGTTTGTAGCTTAACTAAAGGGAAACTTGAATGTGCACATGTGAGAAAAAGAAGAAGAAACACATAAGCATGAAAAGAAGACAAGAAGTTTGATAACGAAGTTTGTCCCTCCTGGAATACGTCTCCGGGCCCTGCTCGATCAATGGGGAGGCCTTCATTCATTAAAAATGGCATCAAAATAAGTTACATTCATCAATTTACAAAATGGAGCATTATACCTCCATGCTAAAAAGTGCCTGAAAATTGGAGAGCTCTATTGCAGAAACTGACACCACTAATGGATTCATGTCATCGAGAGGTGTAAAATCCAATAAAACTTACCCAATTCTGAGTCTGGACCAAAATCACCCTCCTGCAAAAATGTTGCTCAAGCAAGGTTCCAACAGTGTTTCTGAGTGCTCAAGGTTCCACCACCTTGTCTCGAAATTCGTGTCACTGATCTCCTCCTTTGCAATGGTTAAAAAAAATGAGTTTTATATAAACCTAGGTGGATTAGTCCATAATTTGGTTATGGTTTATTTTTACCAAAACCCATTTTAAAATAACCGCATTCCATTTTTCATAAACCGTATGCCATATATATATAAAAAAAAAAAAAAATTAACTGTTGATTGGGGAGTGGGCCCGTACTTCATGGGACAACACTCACCCATCCCCAAACCTGCGGCATCCTTGCATGCTTTAACTTAGGCTGTACGTGGGGGTGGCGAGACCACCACGTGGCTGCCCCCACCCACCATATCTCCATGCGGATCTCCCATGTACGTTGGTTTTCATTGAACACAACCGCCATACGTTACAATGAACCTGGACATACGTTGGTTGGGTTTGTTATGGCATGTGCCATACATGGGTTGGCATGGTTTAGTTTCAACCCAAGTATATCCCACCAAACGGTTTTGGATATATATTATAATATGTCAATGTTTATACATGCATCAACCCTCCATGTGTTGCGTTGATTTGAACGGTTTGCATATATATATGGTATATAACCATATATTATACGGTTTCAAAATGTTATAGAACGGTTTTATATATATATAGTCATACCCATACCATAACCATTTTGAAAAATGTTTGGATTTTGGTTTTAATAAGATTTTTTTGGATTTTGTTATTATATATAATATATATATATATAACTTTTAATTTTAGTTAATATATAGTTTGGATTTATGATTTTGTTTAATTGTTTTATATAGTTATTTTGATAACCATATTAAAATAATTCTTGTTATATGATTTTTAATCCCAAAATGATTTTTGTTGCTTGTGCAGGTTTAGGAGGCCAATGGAGGGATGCCAAGTGTAAAGCTACCATGTGGGTCCCACGTGTTGACCGAGATGCCATGTGGCGCCCTATGGGTCCCATTTTTCCCCTGCCATACCAAACTTTGAAGAGCTCTATCTTTTGCATACAAGCTCGGATTGACAAACCGTTTGTGTCATCGCAATTAGGAAGACGAGCCCTCTCAATTGATGCAACTGAATTCTCCTTTTTTTCATTCTAAATTTTGAGCCTTGTCCATCCCCTTAGTGTCTCGAGATCCTCCTGGATCAATCCTCCCCACTGAGGAGCTTTTGGTCCTCCAAAAGCATTAGCACACTGTCAATCCACATTGTCAATCTCCTGCACGTGAAACTAGTACATTCTTGCAATCATACACACCACACATGACTCAACAACCCCTCCTTGCCAAGAGTTCATAGCACACACTCATTGGCCAAGGATTACATAAAAAGTAATTAATGCCTCAAATACGAATAAGGAAAGGCCAAAATATCATCGTTGCGTTTTGAAGTGATAGGAAACACGCCATCATTTTTACATTGCAACGTATGATTTACAATGGTGGCTATAACAAGCTACTACTCCTAAAACAACCATCTAACAAAGCAGACCATCGTGACTAGTGCGGATTCATTTGTTTAACATGTTCATCTTTTGGCTCCTCTAGTGATGTTTCTGGCAGATGGAGCCTCGGACACGTGGTCTGTTGGTGTCCCTCTTTGTTGCAATGACTACAACAATTATTTTTCCTCCAAACTTTCGAGGCTACCTTGGGGTGCTTCCCCTTGGTGTTTCTTCGAAAGGTGTTCATGGAGCCCTCACTATCGCTGGATTGTGAGGAAGGAATTTCATCGTCTATTGTTGGTTGGTTACTAGCTATATTTGAATTTTCCTCCACTTCCTTTTTGGTGTATCTGATTCCTACATGGTGCGACAACTCCTTGACTTTGATGGGGTTTATGATGCCTTGACCTTTGATGCCGAGGCCCCTTCCTTCATATCCCATTTTCTTCATTAATTTGGATCCAATCCCTATAGTATGGTTTTCAAAAGCAGAAAATTCATCATCATGAGAATCACATGAAATTGGAGAATCAATTTTTACCTCTAGATAGCTATGTTGCAGTTGTTCCAAGGCCTCATCCTTGGCTTGCACTTGCATAGTAACCTTTGGTTTTCATCCCTCGCCTCATGTAGAAGCCTCCTTAGTTCAACATTCTTTGCTTGGATGTGGTGGTTGACCTCTTCAAGTTCTTGGAGTCCTGCTGAGGGAAGTGGCCTGGTTGAAATCCTTGTTTCATAACCAGAATCAAACCCCAAGTCTATGGGTCCTCTTGTCACGACCCCCAGGGCTGCAAACTTCATCTCATCACCAGAGTCAAACCACAAGTCAACGGGCCTACCTCGTGCAAATCCTGTAGCTATGAGTTTCTCATCTTCCTCTAGCTCGGAATCTTGGCTTTGTTGTATGGTGGCGACGGCCTTCTGTTTCCCATTTCTGTCGTTCCTTTCAGGTCTCAGCTCAAGGTGCAACTTCCAGCAATTCTCTTCATCATGCCCTTCTTTCCCACAATGGGTACAAGAGGGTTTTTCTCCCCTCTCTTGGTTGTTTCAGTTCTCTTTTATTGGTCATGTTTTTCATATTTGCCCCTATTCTCAAATGTGAATGGCCTTTACATTGGCTGCATCAATGATGGTTGGTTCAAACAATAACAATGAATGCCTAATATAACTATGTAACGATCCAATGTATTTAGTTACAATTTCAGGTGTATTAAGTGAAATACCCAAATTAAGCGCTTGCTTCCTAAATTCTTTTGTAAAACTCTGAACATCCTGACCTTTGCCCTGCCTTAAATACTGCCAGTTCATTAAAGCTTTTTGCATGTAACCCAATGGATAAAATTGTGCTTTTAATGCAGAAATAAAATTAGGCCAAGAGGAATAAAGATTACCCACATCCTTACTGCTTTGTACTTTGCTCTCCCACCGAACGAAAAGAGGCCAACTGAATCTTTGCTTCATCCTCCACGATATGTTGAACCCTACAGTAGATCTCAATTTGCCTAATCCAATTATTAAGCTTTTTTGCATTGCTTTCACCATTGTACATGGGGAGATCAAATTTAACATCTAATTTTAAAAAGGGCTTTTTAGATGCATTTTTGGAATTTCGATTATTATGATGGTGAGAAGAAGAAGAACTTTCACTTGTAGAAGGAGAAGGAGGTGGATCTCCTCCATCACCTCCATGTACTGAACCTTGTCCTTCTAGAGTTTTCCCCTCTACATTTTCTTACTTTTCGAGCTTTGAGAACAACTTCTCAACACGATCTACCATCATATATAAATTCTTGTGGAAATTGAGCTCCTCCTCATACCGAGCCTCTTCATCTACCATGTTTCTCCTTCAATGTGCACGCCCCACCTCGGGATCGAAAGACTGTAATTCTCCTTCACCTCTGCGGAGCCTGTTTCTCGTTAGCATACAAACATGCAATTCACATATAAAAACACCTTCTCTGATACCACTTGATCCAAGTTATCTTTTGTTTATAGGTGCATGAAAAGAATTACATAAACAATTTGTAGTTTAACCAAAGAGAAACTTGAATGTGCACATGTGAGAAGAAGAAGAAGAAACACATAAGCATGACAAGAAGACAAGAAGTTTGATAATGGAGTTTGTCCCTCCTAGACTACGTCTCCGGGCCCTGCTCGATCAATGGGGAGGCCTTCATTCATTAAAAATGGCATCAAAAGAAGTTAAATTCATCAATTTACAAAATGGAGCACTATACCTCCATGCTGAAAAGTACCCGAAAATTGGAGAGCTCTGTTGCAGAAACTGACACCACCAATGGATTCCTATCGCTGAGAGGTGTAAAATCCATATAAATCTTGCCCAACTCTGAGTCTGGACCAAAATCACCCTCCTGCAAAAATGTTGCTCAAGCAAGGTTCCACCATTGTTTCTGAGTGCTCAAGGTTCCACCACCTTGTCTCGAAATTTGTGTCGTTGATCTCCTCCTTTGCAATGGTTAAAAAAAATGAATTTTATATAAACCTGGGCGTATTAATCCATAATGTGGGTATGGTTTATTTTTACCAAAACCCATTTTAAAATAACTACAATCCATTTTTCATAAACCATATGCCATATATATATATATAATTTATATATTATATATATATATATATATTAACTGTTGATTGGGGAGTGGGCCCTACTTCACAGAACCACACTCACCCATCCCCAAACCTGCGGCATCCTTGCATGCATTAACTTAGGTTGTACGTGGGGGCGGCAGGACCACCATGTGGCTGCCCCACGCACCATATCTCCATGCAAATCTCCCATGTACGTTGGTTTTCATTGAACACAACCGCCATACGTTACAACGGACCTGGGCATACGTTGGTTGGGTTTGTTATGGCATGTTCCATACATGGGTTGGCATGGTTCTGTTTTAACCCAAGTATATCCCACCAAACGGTTTTGGATATATATTATAATATGTCAATGTTTATACATGTATCAACCCTCCACGTGCTGCGTTGATTTGAATGGTTTACATACATACATACATACATATAGATTGTATATAACCATATATTATATGGTTTCAAAATGTTATAAAATGGTTATATATAGATATTGTCATACCCATACCATAATCGTTTTGAAAACATTTGGATTTTGGTTTTAATAAGATTTTTTTGGATTTTGTTATTTATATATATAATATATATAGTCATACCCATAAATAACCATTTTGAAAAATTTTTGATTTTTGGTTTTAATAAGATTTTTTGATTTGTTATATATATATATTATATAACTTTTAATTTTAGTTAATATATAGTTTGGATTTATGATTTTGTTTAATTGTTTTATATAGTTATTTTGATAACCATATTAAAATAATTCTTGTTATATGATTTTTAATCCCAAAATGATTTTTGTTGCTTGTGCAGGTTTAGGAGGCCACTGGAGGGATGCCAAGTGTAAATCTACCATGTGGGTCCCATGTGTTGACCGAGATGCCATGTGGCGCCCTATGGGTCCCATTTTTCCCCTGCCATACCAAACTTTGAAGAGCTCTATCTTTTGCATACAAGCTCGGATTGACGAACCGTTTGTGTCATCGCAATTAGGAAGACGAGCCCTCTCAATTGATGCAACTGAATTCTCCTTTTTTTCATTCTAAATTTTGAGCCTTGTCCATCCCCTTAGTGTCTCGAGATCCTCCTGGATCAATCCTCCCCACTGAGGAGCTTTTGGTCCTCCAAAAGCATTAGCACACTGTCAATCCACATTGTCAATCTCCTGCACGTGAAACTAGTACATTCTTGCAATCATGCACACCACACATGACTCAACAACCCCTCCTTGCCAAGAGTTCATAGCACACACTCATTGGCCAAGGATTACATAAAAAGTAATTAATGCCTCAAATACGAATAAGGAAAGGCCAAAATATCATCGTTGCGTTTTGAAGTGATAGGAAACACGCCATCATTTTTACATTGCAACGTATGATTTACAATGGTGGCTATAACAAGCTACTACTCCTAAAACAACCATCTAACAAAGCAGACCATCGTGACTAGTGCGGATTCATTTGTTGAACATGTTCATCTTTCGGCTCCTCTAGTGATGTTTCTGGCACATGGAGCCTCGGACACGTGGTCTGTTGGTGTCCCTCTTTGTTGCAATGACTACAACGATTATTTTTCCTCCAAACTTTCGAGGCTACCTTGGGGTGCTTCCCCTTGGTGTTTCTTCGAAAGGTGTTCATGGAGCCCTCACTATCGCTGGATTGTGAGGAAGGAATTTCATCGTCTATTGTTGGTTGATTACTAGCTATATTTGAATTTTCCTCCACTTCCTTTTTGGTGTATCTGATTCCTACATGGTGCGACAACTCCTTGACTTTGATGGGGTTTATGATGCCTTGACCTTTGATGCCGAGGCCCCTTCCTTCATATTGCATTTTCTTCATTAATTTGGATCCAATCCCTGTAGTATGGTTTTCAAAAGCAGAAAATTCATCATCATGAGAATCACATGAAATTGGAGAATCAATTTTTACCTCTAGATAGCTATGTTGCAGTTGTTCCAAGGCCTCATCCTTGGCTTGCACTTGCATAGTAACCTTTGGTTTTCATCCCTCGCCTCATGTAGAAGCCTCCTTAGTTCAACATTCTTTGCTTGGATGTGGTGGTTGACCTCTTCAAGTTCTTGGAGTCCTGCTGAGGGAAGTGGCCTGGTTGAAATCCTTGTTTCATAACCAGAATCAAGCCCCAAGTCTATGGGTCCTCTTGTCACGACCCCCAGGTCTGCAAACTTCATCTCATCACCAGAGTCAAACCACAAGTCAACGGGCCTATTTCGTGCAAATCCTGTAGCTATGAGTTTCTCATCTTCCTCTGGCTCGGAATCTTGGCTTTGTTGTATGGTGGCGACGGCCTTCTGTTTCCCATTTCTGTCGTTCCTTTCAGGTCTCAGCTCAAGGTGCAACTTCCAGCAATTCTCTTCATCATGCCCTTCTTTCCCACAATGGGTACAAGAGGGTTTTTCTCCCCTCTCTTGGTTGTTTCAGTTCTCTTTTATTGGTCATGTTTTTCATATTTGCCCCTATTCTCAATATGAATGGCCTTCACACTAGCCACATCAATGGTGGTTGGTTCAAACAATAACAATGAATGCCTAATATAATTATGTAACGATCCAATGTATTTAGTTACAATTTCAGGTGTATCAAGTGCAATACCCAAATTTAGTGCTTGCTTCCTAAATTCTTCTGTAAAACTCTAAACATCTTGACCTTTGCCTTGCCTTAAATACTGCCAGTTCATTAAAGCTTTTTGCATGTAACCCAACGGGTAAAATTGTGCGTTTAATGAAGAAATGAAATTAGGCTAAGAGGAATAAAGATTACCCACATCCTTACTGCTTTGTACTTTGCTCTCCCACCGAACGAAAAGAGGCCAACTGAATCTTTGCTTCATCCTCCACGATATGTTGAACCCTACAGTAGATCTCAATCTGCCTGATCCAATTATTAAGCTTTTTTGCATTGCTTTCACCATTGTACATGGGGAGATCAAATTTAACATCTAATTTTAAAAAGGGCTTTTTAGATGCATTTTTGGAATTTCGATTATTATGATGGTGAGAAGAAGAAGAACTTTCACTTGTAGAAGGAGAAGGAGGTGGATCTCCTCCATCACCTCCATGTACTGAACCTTGTCCTTCTAGAGTTTTCCCCTCTACATTTTCTTACTTTTCGAGCTTTGAGAACAACTTCTCAACATGATCTACCATCATATAGAAAGTCTTGTGGAAATTGAGCTCCTCCTCATACCGAGCCTCTTCATCTACCATGTTTCTCCTTCAATGTGCACGCCCCGCCTCGAGATCGAAAGACTGTAATTCTCCTTCACCTCTGCGGAGCCTGTTTCTCGTTAGCATACAAACATGCAATTCACATATAAAAACACCTTCTCTGATACCACTTGATCCAAGTTATCTTTTTTTTATAGGTGCATGAAAAGAATTACATAAACAATTTGTAGTTTAACCAAAGAGAAACTTGAATGTGCACATGTGAGAAGAAGAAGAAGAAACACATAAGCATGACAAGAAGACAAGAAGTTTGATAATGGAGTTTGTCCCTCCTAGACTACGTATCCGGGCCCTTCTCGATCAATGGGGAGGCCTTCGTTCATTAAAAATGGCATCAAAAGAAGTTACATTCATCAATTTACAAAATGGAGCACTATACCTCCATGCTGAAAAGTACCTGAAAATTGGAGAGCTCTGTTGTAGAAATTGACACCACCAATGGATTCCTATCGCTGAGAGGTGTAAAATCCATATAAATCTTGCCCAACTCTGAGTCTAGACCAAAATCACCCTCCTGCAAAAATGTTGCTCAAGCAAGGTTCCACCATTGTTTCTGAGTGCTCAAGGTTCCACCACCTTGTCTCGAAATTTGTGTCGTTGATCTCCTCCTTTGCAATGGTTAAAAAAAATGAATTTTATATAAACCTGGGCGTATTAATCCATAATGTGGGTATGGTTTATTTTTACCAAAACCCATTTTAAAATAACTACATTCCATTTTTCATAAACCATATCATATATATATATTAAAAATGTATATATATATATATATATATATATATATATATATATATATATATATAATATATATATATATATATATTTATATTATATACTATATATATATATATATATATATATGTATGTATGTATGTATTTATGTATGTATGTATGTATGTATGTATGTATACATACTACATACATACCATACATACATACATATATTATATATATATATATATATATATATATTATATAATTATATTTATATTTATATTATATATTACTGTTGATTGGGGAGTGGGCCCCTACTTCACAGAACCACACTCAGCCATCCCCAAACCTGCGGCATCCTTGCATGCTTTAACTTAGGTTATACGTGGGGGCGGCAGGACCACCATGTCGCTGCCCCACGCACCATATCTCCATGCGGATCTCCCATGTACGTTGGTTTTCATTGAACACAACTGCCATACGTTACAACGGACCTGGGCATACGTTGGTTGGGTTTGTTATGGCATGTTCCATACATGGGTTGGCATGGTTTTGTTTTAACCCAAGTATATCCCACCAAACGGTTTTGGATATATATTATAATATGTCAATGTTTATACATGTATCAACCCTCCACGTGTTGCGTTGATTTGAATGGTTTACATACATACATACATACATATAGATGGTATATAACCATATATTATATGGTTTCAAAATGTTATAAAATGGTTATATATAGATATTGTCATACCCATACCATAACCGTTTTGAAAACATTTGGATTTTGGTTTTAATAAGATTTTTTTGGATTTTGTTATCTATATATATATATATATTATATATATATATATATATATATAATTATATTTTTTTTAGTTAATTATATAGTTTGGATTTCTGATTTTGTTTAATTGTTTTATATAGTTATTTTGATAACCATATTAAAACAATTCTTGTTATATGAGTTTTAATCCCAAAATGATTTTTGTTGATTGTGCAGGTTTAGGAGGCCACTGGAGGGATGCCAAGTGTCAAGCTACCATGTGGGTCTGTTGTGGCCAGCAACAACCCCCCCTTTTTCATTTAAGTGTTTGTCCAAAATACTAAATGAATGGGGACCCCTAGTTTAATTTTGAAAAAAATCAAATTTTCCTTCTTCAAAATAAAGCTACCATCGTAAGCTTAGAGAGGTCTTTCGAGTATTTTTAACCTAAGTCTACGATAAGGTAAAGGTCTTTAAAAAATTGCATTAATGTGCAAGGCCCCCCCACGTTAAGCCTAACGTCGCATCGTAGTAAGTAATGTTCATAAGGAAAAACCTCAAAATCTGTCGATCTGCGATAACAACGATCGCAAGATCGCACATCGCAGAAATAAAATGGAAATACTTAACGAACATCAAACTCCTGCGACACGCGATGTTGCGACCTGCGATATTGCGATCACCGCGATGGCGTAGTCTGCGATCTCGCGATTTGCGATTAGCGCGACTTGCAATGGCACGATCTTCAATGTAACGTAAGCAAATCATGAATCATTTAATCGCGAATCCTTCGGGCACGCCATTCAAAGAAAATCCACTTACCATAATCTGATCCCAAATCATGCGCTTTTAACGATAGTAAGTGGATTAGTTGTCAGTTATTTAATGAAATAAAGGTGCGTGCTTTGCTAAAGAATTATTTCACTTAAGGTGGCATATTTGGTATATCTGTTGCATTTAAAACTCTCCCATCACCTTTCTCAATCAGTCATTTCCACTTCGCTCGTAATCTGCAGGAACTAAGAGATAAGAAGATTCAAAAGCCGAACGCAGGA
>APFE030803482.1:0-47508 GCA_000404065.3 Pinus taeda
TATATGTGGATGTGGCAACATAAGGTAGATGTGTTGTAAATGGCCATCTTTTGGATATTGGAGCATTACAAAGAATAACTTGCTATTCGATACAATAACTATACCTATTTTATTTCTCCTTTGCAACACCTTGTTGATTGTTTATGCATTGTATATGTGCAAACTTCTTTGCTCTTGAAAATGGCAGGAAGAATCCATAATTGTCCTTTTACAAGTCTTGGTGGGGAGGTGAACAAATTACAAGTCTTTGTTGATAAATTTATCCCTTCGTTGAACAATTCCGAGGTATGAAAAAGTGTTGTTGGGACATTGTAATTTTATTTAAGCTTTTAACTTTAAATTTATTATTGGTTTGAACTTTGTATTGATAGACGTATGTTCTTGGTAGGATTCTTTAGATAAGTATCTTCTTGGAGGTGAGTTTATCACTATTGACACCACAAAGAATTATGCACGTTTATCATTTCAAAACAAATGGAGGAAGTGGTGTATCAATTCTTTTTTGTGAAAAAGGAAATGCAAGCAGATGTTTTAGCATTAGTTGAAGAGTGCATTGGAGAAGACAATGTAATGCCCACCTTGAGTCAGATATCAGACCTCCTTTTTCAGTTGATTTTCAACAAGTGATATTTTTGTGCTTACTGCAAGACATTTTCCCTTATATTTTTGTGCTTCCACCATCACTTATATGTGACATAAGCTATAAAATCCAATTTTTAATATTTTATTCCACCATATAAACTATTTTTTTTCTCAGTGGCGAATATTCTTCTAGCTGTCTCCTTTGCTTACATGTCAATCATATCTATCCATGATGAGTATTCCTACTAATCATGTAAGCATTTCTTTTTCAATGTTTGGTGGAATTGGCAAGAGTGTTCACATAAATTCCATAAGTTGGAAATGCAGGTGAAAAACATAGAGGAGAATGTGGTGCCTAATAAATAGGGACTGGGTTCTTAATAAGCATGAAGTGAGTGAGCCCCATGTTTCAGTAAATAAAATTTGAGAAATTCATCTTATCTATTGGTCAACCTTTTTTATAATGACTCTGCTGTGTGTACTATGTCAGTAGTAGACTTCTCATGCAAATAATTGAAGAGTCCTTGGTCCCAGAGAAAGAAGAAGGAATATTTTCTTCTCCTGCCAATTCTTACAGCCTCATACCTTTTCTTATTTCTTCCTACTAAAAATGCACCATTGTATCATATGCATCCCTTGACTATTTTCTACCACCAAACCTGCAAATGTTTTGTAGGAATCTTCTTTGAATTATGTTATTATTGTACAAATTTTGCACCCCGATACAATTGGTCAATATGGAAAAGAATGAATATGTGGCCCCTTTATCTTGTCATGGAAAGTGGTCTTTATTCCTTGACTATGTTATATGTTCTTTTTTCTTTCCACATTCCTTACTGAACTTGTCATTCTCAACCCTTCAAGGTGAACAAGAGTTGTGAAATTCCATTTTACCTACTAGATAGGGAGGTTCCATCTACCGAATCAACAAGTGGATGTTTTCATCCATTGCTACAAGTTGAATTTCAGGCAATTCTATTAGTGGGACATGGTAAAAATCCCGACCCTGCTGATGAATGTTGGGGCCTTTTAGCTCATTATAGATACTCAATTATCTCTAGTAGAGGTTTTCCTACAACTAAATTGGCACATTATGAATGTTTCTATCTCTTTTTCTCATCATGCATATATTTTTGGGATAAATTTGTTTTTTTTTACTGCAGGGAAGTCCCTCTTCCTTTCAAAAGTGAAAACCTTACATCAATAAATAGTTGGGTACTTTCATCTCTTACTGGACCTTGCTAGAATTAAAGGTGCAAAGTTCTGATTAGTCTTAAATTTACAGAATGTAAAACCCCAAAATCCTCGAGAGTGGTGAAAATTCCATGTAGGTTGTTATATTTCGAGTTTCTCACAATCAGTTAGTATGGTTTTTGTGAGGCATTAATTTTTTTTATGCTTTCCATTTTGAAGTAGATCTTCATACATAAATACATATATATCTTGTGTTACAAACTGAAAATGAGAATCTCCCACCCGTGGTGATAAATGAAATTGCAAAGGAGCTAAAGCATCTTGATGAATCACCTCATGGAGGTATAAAAATGGTGGTGAATGATGACAACGTTTTCAATCACAATTATGAACATTGAAGGAATAGGTACATTCTAAAAGAATTATCAAGAACAATGTAACATATTTTGGATGTTCTATGCTTGATAAAGGGATCATTTTTTCATATTGCATTTATTGAAGCATCTGAATTCATTTTTTTGGCATGGTTATTACTAGATTTTTGCAACATGAGGTATATTTACATTTGCTGATGCTTTTTCTTGTAGCTGGAATTCCATATGAATTTGGTGTTTTTTGAATGGAGGTAGTTCTAACTCCTGATTTTCCAAACTCTCCTCCCAGAGGTAATTTTTGATCCTTATAATGATGCTTCGTCCAATTTACATTCTCTTAAATGGATATTATTTTTTCTTTGGATGTTTACTTTCCTATAAGACATTCCTTTTTTCTTTCTACTTACTGCTTATCTAAATAATCAAGTATATAAGGGGGATGCATGACTTGTAGAAAATGGGAAATAGACTTTGGCATCTTTCATTGGTAATGACTGGCTTGGACTGCAAGGTATTTTTTCACAAAAATCTTCCACCCTAATATTGCAAGCAATGGAGAGATATGTGTTAATACTCTGAAGAAGGATTAGAATCCAACTCTTGGAATGTGACACATTCTTCTTATATGTGTTCATCCACTTAGTGGTTTAGCTTATTTATGGGTATGATGTGCTTATCTTACAAACAAAATATAATGATATGGGTTTATTTTGTAGGCTCTATACAAGCATTCATGATTTCAAGCCCAAATTGAAGAGTAAAGTGCCAATTTCAAAGTCTATTGCTTTAAATGAATTCCCAAAAAATACCCTTGTGAACTCTCCTACCCCACTTCTACCATGCCCAACAAATATGAGAATAATATTCAAGATCCAAGCATAAATGTCGCTTCAACAGAGTTTATAGGAGTTGGTGCATCAACAGTTCATAAGAAGAAGGATCTAGCTTCTACCAGAGTGCACATTGATAAGAAAGAGATCGATTTAATTTAGGAGGGCATGGTAGACTTTAAATTATATGATATGTACTTTTCAACTAACATATGAATATTCTAACACCAAGTTTTGTAATGTTTCTTAACAATGGTCATAGGTTATTCACACTAGTCATAGGATTTTTGTAGTGCTTTTACAAAGATTTTTCTTACCAGTGCTTAAGAATCTGACTTGGCTCTAGCTCTATGGAGTTGTTTCATAGATTCAATTTATTCTAGTATGAAGGACGATCCTAAACATGCAATCTTTGAGTTTGTATAAGTGTACATTTCTAGAGTTGGATGTACAAATGTATTTTTGGTTGTATCGTCATGCCATAAACAATTGTTTGATGGATATGTTTTTTTAAAAGCTATATCATAAAATTTTTAGGTCTTGGCATATATTTGTTGTTTAGATTTAAACTGTGGATTGGTTGGAATTTTGGAATTTTGTTTTTGATGCTGCACAACCTAGATATTTTGAATTTATGTTATACAGCTGGTAACTTTAAAGTGAAATATGGTCAGATAAAGAAACTTTCTTCTTCATTATGGGGTAGAGATACAAATTTAGTGTTGTTTATAGTGGAGACTATGCTTTTTAATGTTATTTTATGATGTTGTGTATTTAGTTTGTGTTTTGAGTCTTGACAATATGATGCTTGTTTACAGCATAGTGTTTAACATAATTTTTCTTGGTTGGTCCAAGAGCTTGATTCTTTTGAGGGCTCTTATATTAGAGTGAAAATTGTAGGTGGCATAATTTTTATGAAACACCCTTGTATGATTGTTCGTTGTGTTGCTAGAACAGTGCCTGAATTCTACTAGAAGGTCACCCACTTACATTTGTTGTTAAATATAAGAATATCATAGTTTTAGAATTTAGTATATTGTTTTATGTGTATTTATATTTGTCTAGTTACACCTTACCAATGGAAAAAAAATCAATCCAAAGCTTTTTGAAAGTTTTTTCCTGTGAAGGCTTGCGAGACGTGATTTTATTCATAGTCTTAATGCAACTATGTGTTTCTGAGGTCATTTTGCGATATGTCATGAGACATACAGGATATGGATGTATTGCCCATATACTAACTTGCTAATTCTTTTTTTTATGTTACAGCTAATAAGTGTGTGTATCTTTAATGATAAGTGAGCGTTTTTTTTGTTTTTTATCATTTAGTGCTCCTTAATAATGATTTTAATTACTGTCCTTTTTAGCAACTAGGAAAATATTGCTTGCTAATGTTGTCTATGTAAAATGATGACTTAATTTTGGAAGATTTTTTAAATAAACAGAAATTTGGATGACTTTGAATGTACATTTAATTATATTTTTCTTTACTTACCATGTCGTTATTAAAGAGTCTTCCTCCTTATTACATTTGCCTGAATATCCTGAAAAATATATTTTCAAGAATTGAAATGCATGAAAATTAGTGGGGAGTAGTACTTGTTAACCTGTGCCCACCATCCGTCTACTTTTTATCAGCATGAATTATATATTTTCAGAAGATTTTGTCACCTGTGCCCCTTGGATTGTGTTATAAATTTAATAAATTGCACAAAAGGTGCAACCAAAGCCCTGATTTTTATCACCCATTCCAAAGCCTAGGTCCCATGTGCATGTTTGTAAGTAGAGGTCCATGCTTATTCTCCCATGCTCTAGGGCTCTATTTTACATTTGCAACAAAATTAAATTAGAGTTATCAGAATCTATTAGCACAGAATTGTGTTTTTAACTTCTGTTTGAATTAGATGCAACTAAGTTGGACTAAATACTCTGTGTTATTGGAAACTAAGTTAGACTAGAGTTAATAAAAACCTTTTTAGCGTGGAATTTTATTTCCAACTTCTTCTTTTAATAGATGCAACAAAGTTTGATCAAATGTCGCATATTTCTTTTGTCTCAGAGTAAGTTCGGAGGTACTGAAATAAAATTATGTGCCTTCTCTTCAGTTGATTATGCCATGGCTATCTATTGCAATTTATTGTGGCATAATGGTAAAATGACCATTATTCTGATAAAGAAATTGTGTTTTTAGAATCACTAGCTGTTGCGAAATTATCTTTGGATATGTCAGTAGTTTAACAATTTCAAGTAGAAAAATCAAGGACAAATGGTTTATCTTTGAAGATTTTATAATGTATGTTGTGGAAGGTGATGTGATTCCTATTAGTCCTACAAAACTTGAGCTTACAAAGTAATGAGAAAATTCCTGCACTTGTGCTTTTAGAAGTTCTCAAACCTCGCTGGACTTTTATAACCTCTGGTCTACAGGCTTTCCATAGAAGATTTGGGATATTTGTAAGCATGGTTGTATATAGCAAAAATGGTTGTTTTTTATTCTTATCTTAGCACTAGGAAGACAATATTAACTGAAGTTCTATACAACAATATTAACTGAAGTGTTATATAAACAACTGGCTTAATCCCTTTTGAATGAAAAATGAAAGGATTATTTTCAATTTATGGCAAAGCTTTTCTCCTATCATTTCCTCCTTGGACATTTAAGCCAGTCTTGCAAGCACCTCCGTTCAGATAATCATTATATAAAACCTTGGAAGTTTGATCCCATGCTTCTGAACTAGTTTTCGAATTTGAAAGTCCCATATCATGATTTTCAACTAATTTTGACATTATAGATGTTTTCCCTGGAAAAATTGTGTACTTGGATGTTCTCTGGCAGGTCATTTTTGTAAATTTTATCTTCCATAGGTTCCTTTGCTATGGGGCGATAAGGCTCTTGGTTCTTGTTGTTCAAGACATTATTTTAATATTGTTTAGCTTAAATTTTCAAGTGATTCTTTGATTATAGAAATGTCAGGGTCATTCCTATTTCAAGGAAGTGATATATGTTCTTAATGTTGTTTCCATGGTTGTTCCTATTTCCTATATGATTTTATTTCCAACGTAATTGCTCATTATGTAAAATAAATCTTAATATAAATAATCAAATTCTTGAAAGATACCTTAACAAGAAATCCACTATATCCAGCTTGAGTGGGCCTAATGGTTAAGGGCATGTGTTTCCTCCTAAGAGGTCATAGGTTCAAAACTAGAGGAGGTAGAGTATGTATGCCTTTGTTGACTTAGCAATCAAATTATTGTGCGGAGGTGGGTCCTCTATCCGAAAAACAAGGGGGTCTCATATATAAATATGTTGCCTGGCTTGGTTGTGACCTTCAAATTGGATAATCAAAATATCCTCTGGAAATTTTAGAATTGTATTTCAAAGGTATGAGAGTGAAAGGAAGCCTTTTATTTAATGAGGTGCACGATAAGGTAATGCTTGCCTTCAACGTGTAGAAAATCATGTAGACGTTTGGAGCTTTATTTTGGAATACACCATTGTTTTGAGCTAGCCAAATGGATTAGATCACCTTTACAACCAAAATTTTGTCTTATGTTCTAGTTGTATTCCATTCATTAAATGCCTCCGTGTTATCTCCAATACACTATTTCATTTTACATAGTGTATGAGTGATAGCCCATATCTCATAGGTGAGATGAGAGTGAATCAAAAGGTGAATTCATGCTATCATGTTATTCCCTTAAGAGCGCATGTGTTGGGACCTGTCCATCCTCTTCTTCTAAGCATGTCTAGGTTTGGATTGCACCCTTGATTTGAGATTTTGGGCCCCAACCTTCATTGTAGATAGTGGTCTTGCATCTAGAGGGTCTAGACTTGTGCTTGAACACCTTATTTGGTGTAAACCTATTCATAAACATTCATGAATTGATTTTTCATCATCATATAGATCAATTTATATGTTATTTTATATACATACACATAATCAATCTTCCTAAAACATGGTTGATGTTTGTGTGCCTTAGACCATTAAATGCCACAAATCATAGTGAGATGTGTTTGAGTGTGGGTTAAATAATTGCATTGTGGGAGAACTAATATGCATTTACAATGTATATAAAAATAAGAAAAGTGCAACTAATATACATTTACAATGTATATCAAAAGAAGAAAGGTGCTTTGTAGAATGCATGTGGGGTCATAAGAGAGGCATCATGTCAATATACCAACGATATAAAAATAAAAGGGTATAAAAAATGTCATAAAAAAATGGATACATACAATATTTAGTGAAAATAGGGGTTTTTTAAATTGGGAAGGTGTATTTGACTTATATTTTCAATATGCAGTAAGTATTGTTTAGTATTTCACAAATGCATGTGCTATGTCATAGGTTTAGTGAGTGAAGCCCTCGTGGGCAAAACCCATAAGTGGATGTAAATTGCCAAATCTAAGAATGTGGAAGATGTGGGCCTCATGGAGGATAAATTCATTGAAATGTGTAAGGAGTTAATCGATTTGAGACTAAGGGAGTCTATTATGAAGGAGCAACTACAAGAAGAAAACACGAGCTTGAGAGAGAGGCTACAAGAGAACGAAAGACATCTTTCCACCATGAAAAGTCTACATGTCGAAGCCCTGCAATGTAGGCATCCATCAAAACATTATGCCCTCTTCCTAAAAGAACAATGGTTGCAATTCCAAATAAAAACTCTAGCACAATATGGGTCTCTTCCTTCCCAGGACTACATGAAGTTTATTGATTTTTGCAACCAAACTAATATGGAAGACAAGGTAAAGTTAGATAAATTCTGTATGCATAATCTCACTTTGAAAAAATATAAAATTTTGGGAACCCAATTCAAGATTGGGAGACTTGCAGTTAATGGATTTGGCATCTTGGTTGACTCATGAGGAGACAAGGGCTGAGGAGGTGAAAAAGGTAATGACAAAGGAGGATAAGTAACCCTTATATATTAGAGAAGAGCTAGTGAGCCCTAAATCTTTCACCAACAATCACAACCTCATCTCCAATGATGCCACTTTAGCACCAAAATACTTTACTATTGAGGATCAAGACATTCATCACTTTGAATATACCTTTAGAATGTTGGGAACCAAGAGTCTACAAGATTTCTAGAGAAGATTGCATGCCTTACCCCATAATATACATGTCAGAGAATATAACTCTCCTAAAAGGTTAAGGAATGCCTTGGAGAGAACACCATGGTAGAAGAGAATCATGTAGAGGATGAAAATCAAGTGTATAGGATTCAAACTCAGTTCACCCTTTCTTCTAGGCTTACAAGAAGGAATATATGAAACAAAAGAGTAGAGAGAGTGCATTAAGATAGAAAAAAATCTAGGTTTTTACCCACAAGAGGGAACACCATCTGAGGAGCCTTGGGATGTTAGAGAGGCCACTAGGGCAATGAAAGAACGTCACATGAATGACTAAGTTTATCAAGGGACAAGCAACACCTTCAGTAGAGGGTGATGATGAGTCTAATCAATAGGTATATTTTGAAGATTAACATGCCATCCTCCAACCTAAAAACTATGCTTCTCTCACCTTAATTCACATTTTTTGTTATATTATGCTTAGTAAGATGACTAAAAGGTGTTTTTCATAGTATGTGGCCTAATGTGGACTAATTGCAGGAAAAAGAAGAATTTTTGAGGAAATTACTATGCAAGGGATTAATGCAGACAACCAAGAGAGAATATAGGGGGGTTTTCCACCTCATTAACTCCCTAATTTGGCTTGGGATCACAACATCCTCCCTCACCATTTGAATTCATTGGTAGCCGAGTGAATCCTAGTCCAAGTGAATCTCAAGAGGGACAAGATCCACCATTTCTGAGATTAAGGAGGGAATCAATCCTACTTTCAATGGAGTTGCTATTAGCTACCCTTTTGTATAAATAGACAAGGAGAAAATCTCATTAGGATTCAAAGTTTTAATTTAGGTAGGTATAACTATTGAGCTTGAAGCTTGACATTGTCATTTTGAACTTTTATGTGATGTGTGATACTGTTTCGTTTTTATAATAAGAAGTTGTATTTTAAGTTGCATCTGAGTTAGTTTCAGAGGGATAAGACATTTGGGGTTAGGTCCAACCCAAATTCTTTGGTCCCTCTTTCTGTACTTATGTTTTGTTCTTGATTCTAAGAATTTCATAGTTTCTTTCATTTAAGTAGAGATTAATATATAAAAACATGTGCTTGATTGCTTCTACATCACCTCTCTTGTGTTTATGATTTCTTGAAAATAGATGAATGTTAATTGTTATGCTTTACATATGCTTTTTGTAGCTTAGAAGTCGGTTTAGTGATTAGATTAGTGTTATGGCATAAAATGTATGTTATTTAAATTTAACTCATCTTTTCCATCATAGGTTCTATCATTTTGTCAATGATCAATGGATGTATGCATGTGATTGATTTCAGGGATGTGTTGATATGTGGGGAAGGGTACCTTTTCCACTCCCATATTGGACTCCTCCATATTCTCTTTCCACCTTCAATTATGTCCCAAAACTCTGTTTCCATAAGTCATTTTTCCTAGTAAACTTGGGACATTATGAGCATTCATCCTAGTGCAAGACAGACCTATGAGAGGTCATGAGCTTGCCTAGGGGGCTTAACACAACCTCCCTACATTTTCTTCAACCTCCATCCACCTCGCCATACCCTCAAGGCATTGTTTTCACCATCAAAAGCCACTCGGGACCCCTCACATAGCACTACATGCCCTCATGTAGAAATATAAGACCTCCTGTAGCAACCACCTTTAGAAAGCCTATAGCACCACATTTCTTCACCAATTTTGAGCCCCACTTAAGCTTTAGCTCATTTAAGATGAATAATGACCCGCATATGTGATTTCATGATTAGGGGAAGCTCCTAAGCCACTCCAACCATTCCTTTTCCTCATTGTAAATGAGAGTAGAATTAGTTTCTTTATCACAAGTATGATGAAAGTAGGCTTCTGATTTTCAAGAAATTATGAACTAGATAGGTGATACATGCAATTATTCCTATATTTTGATGAATTATGCAAGATAAAGTAGCTTCCTTTTCACAAGTAGATTTGGTAGTTTGATGAATTTTTCCAGATAAAATAGCCTTTTTTCTGCAATCAGATTAGACCTTGTCCTTTCATAAATTGATTAGTTAGAATCTACAAATTGAGCAAATGGAATTTCCACTTTCATAGATAGAACTAGTTTTCAATTCCACTTTCATCAGTAATATTTCCTTATATCTCAGTAGGAGGAATGGTCTCTGAGCGCTTTGATCAAATATCATGACCAAGGGTGTCATGAGTGGAATCCAATCTATTGTGCATATAGCACTATCACCTCTAAGTTTGTACAAACTATAGGTTGATAATTTGAGTTGAGCAGCCGTTGGGAGTTGCAACATTCTTGGTGCAATACCAGGGCTCAACAGGAAAAAAATATCAACAAAGAAAATCTATTAATTGATCCTCATAAGCCTTTTTATCATTCAGACCTCTATTTTCTTGATTTTCCATCATTTTTCCCTGAATTTCCCTCTCATGCAAATTTTTGTCTCTTCACATTCATTTTCTCTTAGTTTCCTTTATTTCTCATAAGTAAAATTCCAATTAATGCTTCTTTTCCTTTTGCAATGCCTTTTCCAATTTACTTAGCCATAAATAAACCGAACGTGATGCCCACTATAGTGATTTTCCCAACATTCAACTTGGAATATGTGTCCCATGACCTTGTTCTTTTTTTTCCTTTATTAACCTTTATTACATGAACTTTTAACCTGGGCTTGTTACAATAATGACATAGTTAATGGTGTATACACTTGGAACAATAGGAGAGGGGGTTCACACCAGATCCCCAACCGATTAGATTAGTTCTTTTTGTATGAAGAATTAATGGCTAGAGACTTATTTATTGAGGCCACGATTATTCCTAGTTTGGGCTATGATCACTAGCCCATATCATTGGAAATAGAAACTAAAAGGACTCCACATAACTGGCCATTCTAGTTTGAAAATTATTGGTTACAACACAAATATTTCCTCCCCAAATTTGAAGAATAATGGAAGGAAATAGAGTTTTCAGAGCATCATCATATGTACACTATGCAACTCAAGCTAAAGTAATTAAAACTTCACATGAAGCAATGGAATCAACTAGATTTTGGTGATATCTTCCACAAAAAAGGCAAGTTGAAAGATTGGATGGAAGAGGTTATTTTAAATATTATACAACACAGGAAGATGAAAGCGTTAGTTGAAGAGGAAGGCCATAATTTGAATGATCTGGAATCTCATTAGCAATAAGAGGGGACTTATAGGTGACAAAAATATTGTGTCCAATGGCTTTGGGAAGGTGAGAATAATACATGTTTTTTCCATAAGCCCTATTCAATCATAGGAAAAACACTCACATCTACTCATTGAACTCTTAATAAGGCTCAAGGCTAGTAAAGCATGAGGACATTAAAGAGGAAATAGTTGCATTCTATAGGAACCTCTTATCAGACGATCAAGTAGATCGTAGTGAAGTTATCATCAGGATCACAGAGAACTTTCCCAATATTATTAGTCCAAAGAGAAATGTGGCCCTTATGTGGGAGATCTCTTTCATAGAGGTGAAGGAAGTAGTCAAATAAATGCCCAATAATAAAGCCCCGGAACTAGATGGGTTCACTATTGATTCCATCAAGCTATGTTTTCCCTTTATCGGTAACGAATTGCATGTCATTGTTGAAGAGTCATGCTACGTTCAACAAGTGTGGTCAAGTGTGAATGCCACCTTCCTTAACTTGATCCCTAAGAAACTAAATCTAAGGAAGCCAACATTTTTTTCCCAATAGCTCCTTGAAATGTAATCTACAATATTATTTCCTCAGTTATTATCCAAAGGATTGAATCATTATTAAATCATGTTATAGATCATGAGGAATCAAGTTTTGTTGGGGGATGAGAAATAATGGATGGAATTATCATTATTCACGAGGTGTTGCATTCACTGAAGCGACGCAGAAAGATTGGAGTGATGATTAAGTTGGACCTATATAAGGAGTATGATAGGTTAAGTTGGGTTTATCTTCTTAGAGTTCTTACAACATTTTTCTTCTCTCGTGAATGGGTTCACTATATTTTCTACCTCATTTGATCCCCCTTTTTCTATTATGTTTAATTGGTATCCCTCTTAGACCTTTATATATTATCATGGCCTCCACCAAGGAGATGCTCTGTCCCCTTTTCTTCTTATCCTCATAGTAGAGGGTCTCGGTAGATACATTAAAGAAACCATTTACTAGACCATGGTAAAAGGCTTAAGATTGTGGAGACATGATTTTCCTTTATCCTGTCAACAATATGTAGACAGTATCATGTTGTGTGGTGATCCATCAATCCAAGAGGTAAGGGTGCCTCTAGTATGAAAATCAATGCAGAGAATTATACTATGTACATTTTTAATATAACTAAATTGCTACAAAGAAATCTAACAACATCGTTAGGGTTCAAAATTGGAACTCCTCCAACTAAATACATCAGTATTCCCTTTGAGGGGAGATAGTTGAAGGTTTCGCTCTGGTTAGAACTCAAGGAAATGTTATCCTAAAGACTCTACAATTGGACGTATAGCACTTTTAACTTACCCAACCACATTTTTTTATTAAAGAAAATGCTCCAAGCCCTTCGAGTATATGAACTAATGTGCTCCCCACTTCCAAGGTAGTATATAAGGATATAGTATCCATTCTCAGAAAGTTCTTATAGAAAAGAGTTTAGCATGTGATAAAATGGGAATTTTTGCATGGGAAATGGTTTCTATTCAAAAGGGTGGTGGTGGTCTTGGTTTGAGGGACCCAAAAATACTCAACAGGGTTTTGGGCGCTAAACATTCGTGGTGATGGACTCAGGGGGGTTCTAAACTATGGAAGAACATATGGAAGAGGAAATAAATCCATGTGAGAGGACATGAAGGGATAGCTATATACAATTATTTTCAAGAGGGCCCTTTAATCTAGAACTTAGCAAAGGCCCAAAGAAAATTTATATCAGATCACATGTGTTTGGGAAATCTGGAATGGAGGAACCACATAATTATGCGAAGACGCGTGGGATCAGTTTCCATGATTATGGAATAAGGAAGACTTGAGGAACATTAAGGAGTCCATCGAAAGAAAATGGGAGATAGCTATAGAAAATTATTGGAATACCAGGATCACCCAAGATCAATGGAGGATTTTGAAAGTGAAAATCGACAGGAATCAAGCTATAATCCAACGAGAATAATAATAATTAAAAGATATATTAGAGGCAAGGAAGATATAAGTAGCATATGTTGGAGATAGGTTGCAATGGAGATATTATTCATAAGGGATATTTATGATAAAAGAAGCCTACGGATGTCTAGCCAATCATTCTGACCTTCCATACAAAACCTTCTAGCACACAGTCTAGGGAGGGAAATCGTGACAAAAAGTGGCCAGCTTCTTATGGTTGATTGGTTGTACCACCTTCTAACTTGGGACCTACTACAACACAAGGGATTTGAACACCCATCCTAATGTCAAATCTTCTAAGGACAGGAGGAGAACATAAAGAAACTACTCAACACTTATTTTCAAATGGAGATTCTGTGGAGCAAACTTCACAAGCTATTTGGACACCTGGATAGATATCGAAATAGCTTGTGAGAAACTATCAAATTTTGGAGATCCAATCTCTTCCATCACCCCTTTGTCACTAGGCCTCTGAATTTGGAATGTTTGGAATGTGTGTAATAGAGTAGTTTCCAAAGATAGCAATAGAACTAGAGGCGAGATTTGGAAATGAAATAGGATGAACATTAAAGAAACTATTCTTTGATAAAAACGAGCGGCAAAAGATTGGAAGGAAGAAGGATTGGAAGATCAAATTTTAAATAACCTAGAGATTTCCCAATGCTTGGTAGTTCCTAGCCCTACTAGGCAGGTGGATAGTCTTGGGAAGTCACCCTTAGTATTCTCCTGCTCCTCCATTAGATTCATTAAATTGAACTTTGGTGGATATTGCAAAGGGATCGTTGGTCTAGTGGGCTATGGAGGAATTTTCAAAGATGATCACGGCAGACCAGTTTGTTTCTACACAAGAAATTATGGCAATACGAGTAACAACATTACTAAATTCTCAACCTTTGATCATGGTCTTACCATCACCTAAGAGAGGGGATATCAAAATCTTCAAAGAGATGGAGATTCATTTCTGGAAATGACCATGGTTGACAAAATTGCTTAAAGGTTTTCCCATTCAAAAAGTCACAAAACATTGTTGGCTAGGTATTTTGGTAAGGATAATTCAATACTAGTGCTTTTGTTCCCATATGTTATAACAACTCATTCACTAAGGACAGGGAATAAGGCACCATATTTGTTGGTGAATTGGCGAAGCCAAGATCATAATCTCTTGATCTCTTAGCACTCACCCCCTTCATTCCCTTCCAATTGGGTATATTAACTAAGAAGCATCCTATATGCATATTCGGTGATGAGGATTGGGGTGAGCGAACAAGGTACACGTAGTAGGGCCTAGGGTGGATGGAAGCAATGTGGTTGACATGTCTAGAAAATGTAAAGTGCGGATAGGATAATTAGCATTAGAGGTGTCAGTTTCTAGATCTCTAGTCAGTTTCCTTTGTTTCCTTGTTTATTTCAGCATTTTCTATTTTTAGTAGTTTTTCTGGTCCTGAACTTTTGGCGCAGTTATGACCCCGTAAACGACATTTTTTTTAGGTTTGTTGCAGGCTCATATTCATAGCCATGGGTTGTTCTGCGGTAAAACTAGTAGTACTCGAAAAGACTTTTCCAACAAGGTATCGTACGTGCCAACCAGAGATAATATGACCAAGTTATGACCCTGGGATGTTGGTTACCCAACTAACCCCAATGGGGCCCACAAACACTTGGCGTTACGTCTATTAGGGTTAGGGTTTTTGTTGTTTATGGTTTTCTCATGTTTTTCCATAATAGATAGGCCCTTGAGCCTCATTATAACATAATTTAGAGGCATGTAGCCGCCACATCTCTTCTGAGAGATAAATTACTATTGCCCGAGCTAATATTATCTTCATTTTGTTTGTAAGCATATTTCAGTATTTCATATTAATGAAATCAAGTGTTATTTTTGGTACATCTTTTTATTTATCGTTATATTTGTAATGTTGTGCTCCTGTTTAAATTTGGATTAGTGATATCATAGCAGTCTTCGTTTTCTCTTTTTTTCTTTGCATGTCCCCAACGAGGTCAGTATACAAGGAGTTAGGGCTTGAACTAGTCGAACCTTTTAAAGACAAGCCTTGCAAATCCCAACAACCTCCCATGGGGGATGAAAAGAAAAACAAGGTGGCAGGAGATCCTTTCAAAATATGGCTCGAAGAAGCCATCAAACGGCAGACGAACATGATGATGGACAAAATTACCCAGATCCTTCAACGACTACCCAAGGGTAACACATCTACTTCTAGCGGCTACTCTAGAAGTGCCATATACTTTAAGGTAGAATTTAACTTTGACATTCCCATATTTGAGGGTTAGATAAATGCGGACGTGGTAGATAAATGGTTAAAATTGCTAGAAGGATATTTTTTTGTTCATGATTTTTCCAACTGGAAAAGGATTACTTTTGCTCTTCTCAAAGCTACCCCCAACGTCAAGGACTGGTCAGAAACTTTTTATGATCAGAAGGATGAAAGTATGCCCTCACTATTTTCGATCGCACACACTTGGGATTTGTTTCAGGACGCCATCAAGGAGCAGTACTACCCTGTTGGGAGCTATGATGATAAATACATAAAGTGGACCACACTACGATAGGGAAGGGACAAAGACATGCCACATTTTACCATTGTTTTTCATACCATTCGCATGATGTATGGTATCAAGGATTCTGAGAAACATTGGGTACTCAAGTACCATGGCTACCTACACATGTACATCCAAGATGATATGGAGTTCCTAGACATCTCCTCGCTCGGCATGGCATACCGATCTGCTATCAAGATCGAACATAATCTTACATAGAAAAAGAGAGACTTTGGATCTATGAATCTAAAGTAAGGGAAAGGCACCCCCAAACCACAGAGCAAAGGGTAAGGCCAAGGCAGGGCAACCTAGGATAACCCGTTGAAGCCACAAGAAAAGACCAACAGCATGAAGATAAAGAAGGAAATCAGAAAGTGGTGTGAGTTCCATAAGAGCTCCACTCACAACAAAAGTGAGTTTCGAGCCAAGTAGTCACTGGTGGATGAGCTAAAGCCTTCTGAGTCTAACACATATTCCAACTGTGAGTCAGAACCCGACAAGGTGAATGACAAAAGGGAAGCATATCATTGACATGAGCCCATTGGCACTCTGGCCACCACCAAGATCCAGAAGATTGAGCCTTAAGATCCAAAAGAGGGGAGGTGACTATTCCACTCATAAATATTGGTGAAGGGTTCTCTATTGCAGGTTATTTTCTACAACAGATCCAAAAGAACCTCATTTCAGCTGAGGTCGTGAAGCTGCTAGACTTACCGACTATAGCACTAATCCAGACTTAAACAAAAACGCAACATATTACAGAGATAACCATAAACACATATATGCAGCAGAAATAATACTCCATTTCATTAATGTAAAATACTGAAATATGCTTACAAACAATAATGGAAATCAACTAGCCAGGGCGATGGTAGCTTATCTTTGAAAAGACATGTGTGGTGGCTACATGCCTCTGAACTGTGTTATAATGAGTCCCGAAGGCCTATTTATTGTTGAGAAACAATGGAAAACCCTTAACATTCCAAAACCTAACCCTAGAAGATGAAACACCAAACTGTGGGCCCCGTTTGGGTAAATTGGTACATCAACTTCCCAAGGTCATAACTTTGGCATATGATCTTCGTTTGATGCGTACAATAGCTCGTTAGAAAGATCTATCCAAGAATTACCACTTTGGGAAGGGAAAAATCAATCCATGGACCCATGTTGCCCCCAAATTTCCAAAAACACTCGTTTAGGGCCTCAAAACGGCTCCGGAAGTCCAGGACCCAAAAAACTGCTAAAAATAGTAAGTTGTGCTACAATTAAGGAAACTGAAAATGTTGAGAGAAACAATGGTGGGGGTCCAGGTGGACTTGGCAGGTGGCCACCAATATTCACCTGGATCATTCCTCCCCCCTTAAGAAGCAATGGTCCCCATTGCGTTGAGTTCCTCCAAGAGATGAGGAAACTTTTGCTGAACTTGGTCCCTGGTGAGCCACTTGCCCTGGTGAAGGAGTTGGCCTGCTTTGACAACTCGATACAGTTGGATATTCTATTGGTGAGTGTTCTTGATCGGTGTGTCCATGATCTGATCAGTTGCAGTGTGTGCCATGCAATCTGGATTTAATTCTGTGGGTGTGAGCTATTCTGCAAGGTTAGATGTGTCTAGCAATGGTGGGAAGTATGGCCGAAGGCAATCCACATTGAACACTGGGTGTAGGCCAAGGAATGGAGGAATGTTGAGCTCAAATGCATTGTCTCCCACAACCTTAGTAATGGTGTAAAGACCATAGCGGATTGGTCTCAGTTTTCGATAGGCTCTAGTAAGGCATTCCTTTTGCAATTGCAACCAGACTTGGTCGCCCGCCTGAAACTTGTGTGGCACCAGAATGTCATGGACCTGCTGGCGATTATGTTGGATGTGCTCCATGAAGCTAGTTGTTATTGGCCGGATAAATCGTTCTTGCACACAAGACCGATCTCCCTAGTATCAATAGATATCTAGCAACAAGCAGGACAAGTAAATCTACCTTTCTCTAAACATATTGCGATTCATTAATGAAAACTAAAGAGGTGTTTTAGACCCTACCTTAAGTCCAACGCTAGTTTGTGGCAACCACACTCCAACAGCTCCAAAAGAGTTTCCTTTTAAGAACCTACAATTACAAACAAGCGCACATCAAATAACACTTGCATAGCTAATATAATAAATCATGTTCATCATGGTGATCGAGGAATCCACGAAATAAACCATAAAACACAGCTTATTGAGAAAAATAAACTTGACTGTATTAACTTTGAAATAGAAGAAATTTACAACCTTTGGTGCCTTGATGTTGTACAAGCTCTTCCCAGGGTCCAAACAGGAGTCTCCTCTACTTTGACAAGCCTCACTCTCTTCCAAATGAGATCAAAAGGTATGTAATCTCTCCTCTCAAAATCTCAATTAGGAAGACTAAGTTCCAGTAGCATTTACCCTAAAAAATATTCAGCTTTCAACCTCCCAAGTAACCAGCCCAATGCTTCATTTTATAGTGCAAAGGAAGGAGGTTACAGGTCCACCATTAAAGGGATAGAGTCCTCCTTCAAAGGGATAAGCTCCTCACATCAAGGGGTTAGCTCCTTAAGTTATGGGATGCATGAACCTTTAAGGAACGAACTTTCCACCTCAAGATTCCCTCTAGATGCTTCCAGAAATGACTCAAAGTGAATTTTTAAGAATGTACTTGTGCCTTTTTAACTTTTACAGGGATCTGCACCCATAACACAGAGACAAAGTGGTCAAGTGCGCAGGGGACATGACCAATAGGTGCAGGACCACAGGTAGTGCTAAGAGAAAGTGTGAAACCAGAGTTTTAGAGATTTTGGAGGTCTTTCTCTTATTTTCAAGGCTTGATATGAAGAACTGAGGTTTAAGACTTGCAAAGGAGGAAGGTATGAGTGGTGATAGACTCACACTAATTATGGAATTTCAAGATGACATTTTTTGTGCAACAGTTGCCTTGTCTATTTCAGACTGGACATGAGCCGAATCTGTGTGAGTAGCTGCAAGTGGCATGGCCACATCAATGGGGCATAGTGGCTAGAATCCCAAGCTCACCTAAAAAGGGTTGTGGCCAGTCGAGTTGTGAAGAGCTCGGTTGTAGCTATGCTAAACATAGGGGAGGCTCTCGTCCCATGTGCATGGATGCTTTGAGTTGTACATGCACAGAATGTGTACAATCATCCTATTGACAACCTCTGTCTGGCCATCAGTTTGAGGATGGAAGGTTGTGGACTTAGTGAGTTTGGTGTCTAGCATTGACCAAAGACTACACCAAAATGTACTGAGGAACTGACTGTCCCGATCTGAGATGATATACTGTGGGATCCCAAAGTGTACCCACAGTCGTTCAAAGAAGAGTTTAGCAATGGCCTCTACTATGATATTCTTCTTATAGGCTACCATAATGGCCATCTTCGAGAACCTGTCGATGACCACAAAAACACAATCATTTCCATGCTTAGTGGAAGGAAGACCTGACATGTATTCCATGGAGATGGATTCCCAAGGTCGACTAGGGGTATGTAGCGGGGTATAGAGGCCTTGCTTCTTGATGGTCGGTTTGGAAATGGCACATGAAGTACATGATCTGATGTACTTCCGGACATCCTGTTGAAGATTCGGCCAATAGAAATACTTTTACAGTACTACCACCATTTTCTTGACCCTGAAATTCCCAACAACCTGACTATAGTGTGCTTCCCAAATCATCATGGCACACTCGCTTGAAAGAACACAAAGGTAACCCAGGTGGCATAACAGGGCATCCTGGAGGTGAAAATCTGGAACATGACGATCCTCCAAGAGTGTCTGGTATGTGTGGCTGAATTCTGGGTCGCTTTTGTAGAGAAGTGGCCAATCAAAAGTCTCGTGCCCACAAGAGTTGAGCACAGTGGTTAACGTCATGATCAGTGGTCGACTAAGGCAATCTGCAACATTACTGGTGCTTCCCTTCTTATGCTTGATATTCAAATGGAACTATTGCAAGTATGTAGACCACTTATGATGGCAATAATTCTGCAATTTCCCTTGGGTCTATATGAACTACAGGGATCGGTAATCTGTGTGGATGACCGTTTCCTTCACCAAAATGTAATGCTTCCATTGTCGGCAGGCCTGCACAATGGAATACATCTCTTTATCATAAGTGGGATACTTCCACACTATGTTTGAAAGTGTTTCACTGTGATATGCCATTGGATGCCCGTGTTGAGTAAGGACTGCCCCAATAGCATAGTCAGAGGCATTTGTCTCGACCTCAAATGGTTGTTGTAAATCTGGTAACGCGAGCACTAGTGCCGTGCAGAGGCGGTCTTTCAACTCTATGAATTCCTTCTATTGAGATTCAGACCAAAAGAATTTTTCTTTCGCTCCTCCCTTGGCGACTTGACTCAAGGGCCAAGTGATATGAGAAAAGCCCAACACAAACCTGTGGTAGAAGTTGGCAAGTCCTAGAAAGTTGTGGAGCTCTGTCAAAATTGGAGATGGCCAATCCTCAATGACTTGGATCTTGGTTGGATCCACATGCACCCCCTGTTCATCAATAATATATCCTAGATACTGAACCTGTGTCATGCCAAAAGTGCATTTCTCCAAATTGGCACATAGCTTGTGTTGCTGCAGTGTTTGGAGAACTTGTCGGATGTGGTGGAGGTGCTCTTCCCAACTCTGGCTGAAGTTCAAAATGTCATCCAAGTATACCACTACAAATGAGTTGGTGAATGGCTACAAGATGTCATCTATTAGCCTCATGAAGGTTGTAGGAGCATTCGTCAATTCGGAAGGCATAACCAACCATTCGAAAAGGCCCTCCTTGGCTTTGAAGGTAGTCATCCACACATCAGAGGGTTCGATTAGTACCTGGTGATATCCTGACTTCAGATCAATCTTACTAAAATATGTTTCCTCCTTTAGTTGCTCTAGGAGGTCAGCAATCTGTGGGATCAGGTACCTATTACAGACAGTGATATTTTTCAGTGCCCGATAGTCAATACAGAGTCTCCAAGTCCCATCCTTCTTCTGTACCAACACGATTGGGTTCTCACAAGGCAATGAACTTGGATGGATGTGACCTTTCTACAGTAGCTCTTGAATCTAGCTCTTGATTTCATTGTTCTCCAGAATGGAGTGCCGATAAATTGGTCCATTGGGTAGCGGCACACCTGGGGTCAGATCGATGGAGTGCTTGACCTAACAGTGCAGAGGAATCCTTGCGTGGGAGGTGAAGATGTCCTTGTACTCCTCCATGACCTTGTCCATCTGTAGTTGTTGTGTGGAGGGGCCCTGTCTGGAGGCCATGGCCATCGTCTTCTTATTCCTTGAGGGTGTATCATCAAGAAAACAAATTTCCCAGTTTTGGAAATGAGCTTACTGCATTGTTTTGCACTAATCAAAGAGATGCGGTAGGCGGTGCTACCTCTGGTATCCTGTACAACTTATTTCCTAATGTAATAATAACAGCACGGGGCCTTGATTCATACATAGCATATCACTTCCACAAGTATCGTTGTCCTAATAATACATCACAAACTTCAAGGGGAGAAATGTCACACAATACTCATCTATGAAGGGCTTGATGTTGTATGGAAGGCGACACTGTTGGCTCACACGAAGATCCCATCCTTGGTGAAGCCACCCAATGGTGTACACTTGTGGATGTGTTGTGGTCGGTAAGCCCAACCGCTTCACGACCTCTGCTGAAATGAGGTTCTTTGGCTCCCGCTATCGACAATGAACTGTAGTGGGGAGCCCTTTACCCACATCTAGGAGTGGAAGAGATGCTCCTCCTCCTCCAGATCTTCAAGTTCATTTTTCTGGATCTTGGTAGTAGCAACAGTAGCGTTGGGATCTGCAACAATAATTTGCTTCCCTTTGTCATTCCCCTTGTCGGGTTCTGACTTAGATTCAGAACATGCATCTGACTTTGAAACCTTTAGCTTAGCTACCAGTGACTGCTTGGCCCGACACTCACTTGTGTTTTGAGTGGAGCTCTTATGGAACTCACACCATTCTCCAGTGTCCTTTTTTGGCTTCGCGGTGTTGTTCTTTGCTTGCAGCTTTGGCGGGTTGTCTTAGACTACCCCGCCTTGGATTTGTCCTTTGTTCTATGGTTTAGGGGCACCTTTCCCTTGCTTTGGATTCACAGATCCAAAGTCTCGCTTCTTTTGTTTAAACTTATGCTCGACCTTGACGGCATATCGGTATGCTATGCCGAGCGAGGAGATGTTCAGGAATTCTATTTCTTCTTGGATGTACTTGTGCAGGTAGCCACGGTATTTGAGTATCAAATGTTGTTCTGAATCCTTGATACCCAAATTTGTGTGAAGGGTATGGAAAAGATTCGTGAACTCTGGCACTTCTTGGTCCCTTCCCTGTCGCAACGTGGTCCACTTTATGTATTTATCCTGATAGCTTCCAACAGGGTAGTACTGCTCCTTGATGGCCTTCTGGAATGAATTCCAGGTGGGTGCAGCTGAAAATAGTGAGCTGGTATTTTCATCCTTCTACTCGCAGTAGGTTTCCCACCAGTCCTTGACGTGGGGGCTACTTTGAGAATAGCGAAAACAATCTTTTCCCGACTCGAAAATTCATGAACAGAAAAATAAACCTCTAGCAGATTTAACCATTTATCTATGGCATCTGCGTCTATCTGACCCTCGAATATGGGGATTTCAAAATTAACTTGTACCTTAAAGGGTGTGGCATTTATAGAGTAGCTGCTGGAAGCCGATGCATCACTTCTAGGTAGCCGCTGAAGGAACTGGGCAAAGTTGTCCATCATCATGTTCTGTTGTTGCTCGAGGGTTTCTTCGAGCAAGATTTTGATAGGAACTCCTGCCCCCTCATCTTTCTTCTCATCTGCCATTGGAGGCCGTCATGATTTGCAAGGCTGGTCTTGCAAAGGTTCGACCAGTTCAAGTGCCAACTCCTTATATCCCGACCTCGTTCGGGACAAGCAAAGAAAAACAAAGAAAAAGCAGACCGCTCTGATAACATTGATCTGGACTTAAACATGAACACAGAAAATTACAGAGATAACCATAAACACATATATGCAGCGGAAATAATACTCCATTTCATTAATGTAAAATATTGAGATATTCTTACAAACAGTAATGGAAATAAACCAGCTAGGGCGATGGTAGCTTATCTCTGAAAAGAGATGTGTGGTGGCTACGTGCCTCTGAACTGTGTTACAATGAGGCTCGAAGGCATATTTATTGTTGAGAAACAATGGAAAACCCTTAGCATTCCAAAACCTAATCCTAGAAGATGAAACGCCAAACTGTGGGCCCCATTTGGGTAAATTGGTACATCAACTTCCCGAGGTCATAACTTTGGCATACGATCTTCGTTTGACGTGTACAATAGCTCGTTAGAAAGATCTATCTGAGAACTACCACTTCGGGAGGGAAATATCAATCCATGGACCCATGGTGCCCCCATATTTCCCAAAAATCGCCGTTTAGGGCCTCAAAACAACTTCGGAAGTTTAGGACCCGAAAAACTGCTAAAAATAGTAAGTTGTGCTACAATTAAGGAAACTGAAAATGTTGAGAGAAAAAATGGTGGGGGTCTAGGTGGACTTGGCAGGTGGCCACCAATATCCACCTGGATCCAACACATCCTTAATCATATACCATCAAGTGGCTTCACCAAGGACAAGATCTCAACATTAGCTAGCAGTGCCACCTTCCCTACACCATCAAGCACTTCACGGATGAGGTACTGTGTGATGTTTCTCCTCTTGAATTTGGTGATGTACTATTAGGACAACCATACTTATGGAAGTGGCATGTTTTATATGATTCTAGACCCCGCTCTATTAATATTTCTTTGGGTACTAAGTTATACAGGATACAAGAGGTAGCCCCACCTACCACCATCTCTTTCATCTCTACTAAGCAATGTAGTAAGGCCATCTCCCAAACTGGGAAATTTGTTCTCTTTATGATTCACTCTCAAAGTAAGGGGAAGGTCCCTCCAAATAGTAGAAATAGGTGGATACGTTCGTGGAAGAATATAGGGACACCGTCTCCTCATCCACAAGGGTACCCTTACATTGTTAGGTAAATAATTCAATCGATTTGACTCTCACAGCAGCTCTACCCAATGAGCCAATATATCATCGCTCCATTCTGGAAAATGAAGAGATAAAGAGGAAAATTAAGGAGTTGCTGTAGAAAGGGCACATCCAACCATGTTACTTGCCTTGTGGGATCCCAATTGTACTTGTATAGAAGAAGGATGGGACCTGGAGGCTCTGCATTGGTTATCGGGCATTAAACAAAATCAATTTCAGGAATAGGTATCCAATCCCATGGATTGATGACCAGCTATAGCAACTCAAGGGAGAAAAGTATTTTAGCAAGATTGATCTAAAGTATGGTTATAACCATGTTCCAATATATCCCACATATGTATGGAAGACTGCCCTTAAATCCAAGGAAGGCCTTTTTGAATGGTTGGTTATTCCCTTCGGATAGAAAAATTCCCCTACAACTTTTATGAGGCTAACGAATGACATCTTGTAGCCCTTCACCAACTCGTTCATGGTGGTTTATCTTGACGAAATCCTCATCTTCAGTAAGAGTTGGCAAGAAAACTTGTAGCACATTTGGAAGGTCCTTCAAATCATTCGATAGTACAAACTGTGTGCCAACTTAGAGAAATGCACCTTTGGCATGGGCCAGGTCCAATACTTGGGTTACATCATAGATGAGCATGGCATGCATGTGGACCTGACCAATATCTAAGTCATTCAGAACTGGCCAGCCCCAACCACTCTAATGGAGCTTTGCAGCGTTTTGGGCCTTGCAAATTTATATTGTAGTTTCATGTTGGGATTCTCCCATATCACTTGACCTTTGAGTCAAACTACTAAGGGTAAGGCGAAACAAAAGTTTTCCTGGTCCATGTCCTAATATAAGGCATTTGTTGAGTTGAAGCATCGCCTCTACTGTGCACTGATACTCAAACTACTAAGCCTGCAACAACCATTTAAAATTGAGACAGACACCTTGGACTATGCTATTGGTGTAGTCCTCACCCAGCATGGCCATCCAGTGGCCTATCATAGTGAGACACTTTCTGATACAATTTGGAAGTACCCCACCTATGATAAAGATATGTATTCCATCATGCAGGCTTGTTGACAATGGCATCGCTACATTTTAGGGAAGGATATGGTCATCCACACTGATCACCGACCTCTTCAGTTTATACAGACATAGGGGAAGTTGCAGAATGATCACCATCAAAAGTGGTCTTCATATTTCCAAACATTCCATTTGAACATTAAATACAAAAAGGGTAATACCAATCATATTGCAGACCACCTCAGCCAACCCCCAGTTTTATCACTAACTACTCTTCTCAACTCTTGTGGTCACGAGACCTCTAGATGGCCGCAACTATATGAAAATGATCCAAATTTCACTTTGACATACCAGATGCTAGTATCTAGAAATCAAGTTCATGATTTCCACCTCTAAGACGCATTATTATGCTACCTGGGCCACCTTTGTGTTCCTTCAAGCGAGCGTGGCATGCTTATTTGCGAGGCACACTACATTCTAGTAGTAGGACACTTTGGTGTGGAGAAAACTATGGTTGTACTACAAAAGTACTTTTATTCGCCTAAACTCTGACTGGATGTTGGGAAATATATCGGATCCTTCATTTCCTACACCATCACCAAGTCAACCATAAAGAAGCAAGGCATGTACACTTCTCTACCTACTCCCAGCAAGTCGTGGGAATCCATCTCCATGGACTATATGACTGGCCTCCCTTCTACCAAGCATGGTAATGACTATGTATTTATGGTCATGGACAAATTTTCTAATATGGCTATATTGGTGGCATGCAAGAAGAGTATAATAGCATAGGACACTGCCAAACTCTTCTTTGAACGACTATGAGTGCATTTTGGGATCCCGCAGACCTTTATATCAGATCATGATAGCAAGTTCTTGAGCACATTCTAGTCAAGCCTCAGGACATAATTGGACATCAAACTCACCAAATCCATTTCCTTCCATCCCCAAACTGATGTTCAGACAGAGGTTGTAAATAGGATGATCCTACACATACTCCGCATGTACAACTCCAATCATCCTCAAACATGGGATGAGATTCTTCCATATGTGCAACACAGCTATAATAGAGCTCTCCATAGCTTGACTGGTTGCAGTTGCTTTCAAGTGGGTCTAGGATTTCAAACATTGTGTCTAATTGATGTTGTCATGCCTCATCCGACTACGTAGATAGAATCCACACACGTACTATTTGAGGCTCATAAAGCAACCAGACTTATTAAACGCATCCAACACATATGCCAGTAGGTTCATGACATCCTGGAGAAGTCAAATACCAAGTATAATCAGTGACATGATCAACATCGGGTGCCACACAAGTTTCATGTGGGCAACAAAGTTTGGTTGCATTTGCAGAAAGAACGCCTTACCAGAGCCCATCGAAAGCTCAAACCACTCTGATATGGTCCTCGCACCATTACCAAGGTTGTGGGAGATAATTATTTTGAGCTTAGTATTCCCCCATTCCTTCGCTTGTACCCAGTGTTCAATGTGGATTGCCTTCAACCATACTTCCCACCATTGTTGGGCACATCAGACATTGTAGAACAAGTCACACCAATAGAGTTAAACCCACATTGCGTGGAACGGGCCACAACTAATTGGATTATGAGCACATAGGTCAAGAACACTCGCCAACAAAAGATCCAACTATGTCAGGTTTTTAAAGTTGGCCAACTCCTGCACAAGGGCAAGTGGCTCACTAAGGACCAAGTTCAACAGAAATTTCCTCACTTCATGGAGACTATGCATGCAATGGTGACCATTTTTGCCTAAGGGGGGAGGAATGATCTAAGTGGATATTGGTGGCCACCCACATATCCCACCTAGATCTCCAATCGGTTTCTTTTGTTTCCTCTTTTATTTCAGCATTTACTATTTTTAGCCATTTTTCGGATCTTGAACTTTCGGAGCAATTTTGACCCCCTAAACAATGGTTTTTTTAGGTCCGTTGTAGGGCTATAGCCGCCTAAGGAAAAAATTGTAATATTCGGAGAGACCTTCTGAACAAGCTACATACGCGCCAAACTGAGATAATTTGGCCAAGTTATGACCCCGGGAAATTGGTTGCCCAACTAACCCCAACAGGGCCCACAAACTCTTAGCGTTACATCTCTTGGGTTAGGGTTTTGGTTGTTTAGGGTTTTATCATATTTTCCAATAATAACTAGGCCCTTGAGCCTCATTGTAACATAGTTCAGAGGCATGTAGCCGCCACATCTCTTCTCAGAGATAAGCTACCATTTCCTGAGCTAGCCTTATTTCCATTTTGTTTGTAAGCATATTTCAATATTTCATATTAATGAAATGAAGTATTATTTCTGATGCATCTTTGTATTTATGGTTATATATGGAATTTGTCGCATTCATATTTAATTTTGGATCAATTTAACTTTCTCTATTTGTTTTCCCTTATATGGGCGATAGTAGGGGTGGCATTATTGACTTTGACTATGCATAAGTCACCAAACTATGCATGCTCATTCAACTGGTAAATTTGGACTCTATTGTTTTCATTGGATGGGGAGAGGTGCATAGAGTGTCAACTTGGAAGTCTTTTTTAGCAGTGGGGGGATCCTAGGGAAGGTGTTGGTGTGTCTATAAAGCATCTAATTCATTCTCGTAGGGAGTATTGTGGTGTTATTCAAGTTAGAGGGGTCTACTTAAAGGCCTGCTCTTAGAAAGCTTGACGAGACTCTGGTATGTTTGTTATAATGGATTTTTCTTTGGAAGAGTTTTTCCGTTCTCTTAGTGTTATTTTGGTGTTTCTTGTGTGGTTTCATTCTGATGTACCTATGTGACACCACACTATGGAGACAATTTAAGTGTGGGCACTTTAGGAATTGAAGTCGTAGAGGCTAGGAGGTTGGAATTTGGTACTTGCCTTGTTGTAGTGTTTCTCCTGGGATTTACTCTCCTTTGATTGTTGGGTGCACTAGTTCCCTAGACAGGGGGGAGGGGTTGTGTTGGGAATTTGAGTGTGGAGTTTGGACACTTGAGTTGCAAAGTTGGATAATTCTTCTACATATGAGTTGTGATCTCGTTGTTTATTTGAGCGAGTATCGTGTTCGTGTTGTAGCTGAGTTTTGTTCCTACTGCTCTACTACCAATTTGGAGATGTTGAGTCAGTGAGATCGAGGATGAAGAGGAATGGGGCCTCATGGCTAACCACCAAGAAGGGATGAATTGGTGGAAGTAGTTAAGGATGACAAGGTTGGAGGCACTGAGTTGGTGGGGGAATTAACCCAGGACTAGGATCAATTTCCATGTCATTTAGACCAACTTCCATTCATGAAATCTCTAAATATGTAGATGAGATGTATAATGGATACCTTGGAGGAAATCATGTAGCAAAGACACAATCATCATAGTAAAGTCATTTCATTTATGTATGATTTGCAACAAAACCAATGGGGCATTCTTGATCGTTTGACATCTCTATGAAGGAGCGAGAGGCACACTAATGAGAGAGTTGATGAGATGGAGGCTTGCCTAGCATAGGTGGAATTCCATGCCCATCATGACCTCAACCTCTTTTTGCTTCGGGTGTTGGTTGTGCAACTGATTTCCCCCATTAACATGCGATGATTGTTGGGTGTATGTTGGTTCTCCATGTTTTCTGGGCTACCTAGTCTTTCTGCTTCTAGATATTATGTAAAGCATGGAAAATTCTTAGATTTTGTATCACTTTCATGGCCAACATATTTGGTGGAAGTGAGGTTGGGAGAGAAATGGTTCTCATGTATATCCTATGTAATATTTTGAACAATGAAAATTTTGGTTGACAAAAAAAATATTCAATATTAAGAGGGGAAAAGTAATTGAATGTTAAAAATAAAACAAAAAATATATAACGTACTTCCCAATAAATATAATAAGAGTGAGATGTGTAATTCACTAATTATAAATAGAAATTAATTTGTGACATTGAAAAATATTAATAATAATAATAAAATTCAATGTGAGTCATCAATAAAATATATAATATACAAGTTTAAGTAATATTAAGTTATGTTTGTAAATATATTAATAACAAAAATAATTATTTTAATATGGACAATATAAGACGAAAATAAAATGTCTCAATATACATGTTATGTAAAATATTTTATTGTTAGATTTTAGGCTTCTGTGGAAGTTTTTTGAAGTTGTATGATCCGGATTGTCCACAGTCTCTTGTTCATTGAGTCGACGTTTCAAACCCCAAAGGGGGTCCATCATCAAGACAAATTTGAAAGATGGAAATGAATGAGCGATTGTTTATTGTCAACTATGTATATATTATATATTGTTGAAAAAAAAAATGTATATATATCATATATCGTAATTGACAAAAATAAGTTTTTATGGTTAAAACTTTTGAAGTGGCTCAATATTTTGCATTTTGGTCATTTTTAAGTAATTTTTTAGTCAATCATCCCACAAATTGAACAAATATTTTTTGAACTACAAGTTTAAGTTATGTACTCTATATAGCATTCAAAAATACTACATATATATATATTGATTACACATTGTATGTATATAGAAAGAAAGAATCACTACAGATTCATTAGGATCTATCAAGGGAGGAGAGGGATCCAATTTTCTTTACAAATTATGTGCTATAAAAGAGGTTTTAATGAGGAGATTTAATCCCTCTCAACCCATGCTAGATCTATAATATTATTTACTAATTTAGGAGTATTCTAATAATCTGTATTGGTTCAATATATGTTTTTTTATCTACATCAAATCTTTTTAAAGTGGCAAAAAAATGTTAGAATCAACTTGCAAGGTCATTTTAATGACATGTTCTAATATGGAGAATTGGGGTTTCAAGCCTTTTGAAAGCATAAGGTTTTGGGATCAAAAACTCATGTTGCTGCTAAAATATTTGGTGTTGTTCTACATATAGATATATTTCCAATGTTTCAATTATCATTCCATTCAGCGTTTGTATTCAAAAGTTATGCCTCTCACAATTGACCTATCATGTTGACAATCATTATATGAGATAATGTCACACCATTCCAATACTCATACATATAGTGCTAGCAATGTGTGGAATTTCAAGAAAACTCTAGAATGTCCAATCTAATAACTCTACTTCAAAGTTACATAATTAATCCTCACACATAGTTGGTTATTAAGCTATGTTAAACAATTAACAACAATAAAAATAAAAAATATATTTTATACTATTACATTTTGTTCATAGTTAAGTAAAACAATAAAAATGTTGAATTTCTCTAATAAACTTAGAAACCATAACCTTCAAATAACTCTATATAGAATATCTCTTCTTTTCTACTTCCATTTTGCTACATCATAGAAAATAAAATAAAGTAATTTTACCTTGTAGATTTTCTCCCGTAAGAAATTTCTCAAGACAAACATAAATCTATTTTGAATGGGGCATATGTATTACTTTATATTCTTTATTCCTTGCATTTAAACTATTTCGTTTATTCAATCATACAAATAAAATAAAATAAAAGTTAAAGAAAATTAACCAAAGATTTCAATAATCTAGCCAATTCATTATGATGAATTGTTTCTGCAGATTATCCATGTGGCAGTTTATGGATAACATAGTGAAAAAGTAAACTACATATATTTGTATATAATAATGGCGGATATGGACAATTAATTAAAAATCGACATTTGTGTTAAAACGATTTCACACTATTTTCAAATTCGTTTTTAAAGGTAAGATTTCACTTTACAGTTTATAATAATTCCGAACACTTAGTTTTCATCTCTGTCACGCTAAGGCTATGATCAAATTTTAGAATTAGTGTATGTTGCTGCCTCGTAGAAACAGACTTACTTAGGATTGTGATGACATGCATGGAGAAACATAGAGAATGGGAACATTTCATATTTTTTATTAATGTGAATCAGACTTATATTTTCAATATCATTTCCTTTTTCCATAAAAATGGACTTTACAAAAACGAATGATGCTCGAGAGTAATTGTACGTGTTTGCTCGAAGTATTTGTCATTTTATAAATAGGTTGCCATTCACTACTCAATGTTGTCTATGAATAGGGTTTATCAGTTTATGAGTTTATTAATTATATGGCCCATAAAACAAAGAAGTTAGCAAATAAGAAGGGTTCCTTCGCGAGTAGGAGGGTTACGCCTTTGCGAGTAGCTTACCTGGAACGTTAACACACTCTAAATCTTAATTGAGCATTATCTACAATGGGTTCAGCGGTAAATTAGATAGGCATGTATGAAAGATAAATCCAAATTAAACATGTGTAGTAAAGGCATCTTTAAACTGGAAAGATCTATTTTAGGGTAGATATTTATTGTGGAAATTGGAAATCATTTTATTAGTCATTGCTCTGTCGGACGAGGGATTATAGTAATGGATATTTATTTTTTCAATTACTTCTTTTTTTTTCAGAAGAAAAAAAGCTAGATATATTATATTGAGATCATATAATTACAAAAATGATACTCATCTGGAGTACATATATCATCTGTAATACATATATGCATGTGTGTATAGAGATCATATTTCTGAGTATGATGAGTCATATCAGTGTGTATCTTGTGAAGATGGTGACCAAATGAGAAATATCTATTTTTTTAAACATGGTGTTCAATTACTTCAACATGAAAATAAATCAACATTTTATTGTTTTAAACCAAAGTTTCAAATTAAACATTTTTTTTAGCTTTGGCATTTCAGTTTTAATCTATACTTTAAAATTGACATTTTATGTTAGGTTATAATGTATATTTCAATCATAATTGAATGTTAGCATTACTTTATTAGTATTAAATGCTTAGCCGTCCATGCACAATACATTGTATAGAATACTTGCTCAGACTTGCTTAGGAACGACAATTGCCATGTGCATCATCATGCATACATAAATAAAATGTATCAAATGTATCAAATATCTGGTGCAGGGCAAGCCAATTATCCAACAAGTGGAGGGAAAATCGCAAACTCCTGAGAGGATAAGACAAAACAAACAAATGAGAATGGAATTAAAATGGTTTGTGCAAAGCTCACCCTCAAGCTCGTAATTCTCTGCATCATCGATATTTTCTCGAATAATTTCGACTTCTATTGTCTCCACTTGTATTTGTCTGGATACTCTTGGATGTTTCAGAATCCACTTGTATTGTTTGGATAATGTTGGATGTTTCTTTCAATTCAATTGGATACTCTTGGATATTTTTTTGTTCAGGTATGAGACTCTCTAGAGACTCTATAGTTTGTATTCTCTTTAGCTCGAGTATCAGGTTCGATTTGGGTATCAGACTTTGTAATTAAAATATCATTCTTTTAATAGAAACATGTTTGATAAATTTAATTTCCAAAAAAAATTACTAGCTTACAAAGCCTCATTCTAAATTAAATTCATTTATATTACTTTTACATTACTTTGGGATGAATCCCGTTTGTGGCAAGTACGTTCTTCCAAAGATTAAGGATGTAGGTACATTTCTTATAACTTGTAAATTGTATTCATTTTTACAAATCCAAGCAAAAAAAAGTGGTTTCAGCTTTATATTTGAAATGAAAATATAGTAATTTACAAACTCTCTCTTTGATCAATTTGTGGGATTTGTCTAATTGGGAGCTGTGAGAACAATTTTCATGGAAAGAAATTCACCAACCTCCAAAAATATATATATATATATGAGAAAATTGATTAATACAATGTACAAGATATAGTCGCAGATAGTATTCATTATATTTTAGGGGTAGGCTAATACACAATATCTAACAGGACAATATTTGCTAAATGCAAGGAAACCATTAAACTATATTGTACTAATATAGTTCAAAAATATATATTTTCATTATTATTCATTTTGACTAAGTAATTATTTCTTATTTTGAAGATTTATTTGATATTAAATATTTGCAGCTGATTTATTTTGCAAGATTATTTTGTAGGTCTAATGATTTTGTGTTGGGATTTTTTTTTTCAAAATGAAAAACATAGCTAATAGAAGCATATTTGCAATATATAAGCCAAAGAAATTGTTAGACTGACAAATTAACTATATATAAGCCAAACGAATTGTTAGACCAACCAATTAACATGGAACCATTCTACATATCATGTAATGGAAGGAATGAACTTCGGAAGGAATCAGGCTTATCGATATACAGAACCACAAGAGGGGGGAGCCGCAGTTCCCTTCCTTCGTTGGATGCTATTACAAAGAATCTCACAAAGAATCTCACATACGTTGTTCATCGTTTGAGGATAAAAGGACAATTGATGATGTAAAGGTAATTCAAATGAATGCTCTTAGTACCCACCGAGCCTTCCTTTACAATCTTGTTATATTGAATAAAAAAAAGTAGTTTAAGTGATCCAACCAGTGACTGGTGTTGTCCAACAGAAAGGTAATCTTGTAAGTAGGCAAATAAATCCATGGGTGCCAAGTTGAGAAATAAGAGAAGGTTGGAACCCACCCCGTATGGTTTATGGAATGTTTCCATTCATTTATTTCGCAAGGGATAACACTAATCAAGAGCGAGCAAATTAGATCTCAGCTATGGGGATCACATAGGATGGGGAATGATTATGACATGATCTTGTTGTGGCACATTTAACTTCTTGAAATGGACTTACAAGCTCATCTGGTGGATCATAATCCCCCATTTCAGATGCACTCAAGTAATTGCTATACTCTACTAGCAAAATTTCATATGCACTTAAGTAATTTCCATCCTCCGCTAGCTCAATATTAGTTGCACTCCACCCTGTACCTTTCATAATGGATTGAAGAGTGAGAAAATTAACTCATTGAATCAAAAATGAGAAAATTAACTAATTGAATCATAAATGAGAATCGTAGATTGTTCTTTTAATTTTTAGTTGTTTCCCTTTTGGTTTTTGTTTTGTTCGAGCCTCGGGGTGGATTTTAAATGGATCCCGGGTTAAGCGAGGCTTAAAGCATGCTATCTAGATGGCAGAGCAGAAAGTGGAACTTGGCATGCTGGGTCGAGAGGTGGATCATTGTTTCCAATAACTTTCTCGTTATTCAGTCAAGTAAGTATGTCTATGTCAAAGACGTGCTTCATCTTAATGAAAAAATTCAGTTGACACATTGGGCAAACTCAAGCTTGAGAGGGGGCATGTGGGTTGCATGCAAGACCAACATGCCTCGTCAAATGTTTATTTGACTCTCTTGGTTTTTTTAAATTATTCATCTACACATAAATTTCTTCATCTAGAATTCCATTCAAGAAGGTTGATTTCACATCCATCTGGTATACTTTCCACTTGTTCTGAGTTGTTGTGGCTAGAAATGCTCTTACAGTATCCAATCTGGTTATCAGAGCAAATGTTTCTCCAAAACCTATTCCTAGTTGTTGCGAGAATCCTTTTTCTACAAGTCTAGCTTTAAATCTGTAAATTTCACCTTTCTCATTCAACTTTGCTTGTACACTCACTTTACACCAATGAGATTTTTGTCCTTTGGAAAATCAACCAAATCCCATGTATCATTTTTTTCAATAGCTTCAATTTCTTCATCCATGGCTTGCACCCAATTTTCATCTCTGATTGCTTCTTCAAACAAAGAAGGTTGGAATGAAAATAATGCAAAATTTGAACTAGCATCCAAGTCATGATAAATATCTTTCAGAATTCTCATATTTATCTTACCATTGCTTGATTCATCACCTCATTAATTCCTGGGTAAGTCTTGATATGTTGATCTGCATGAAGATCCATGCCGCTCTTAAAAGCTTGGAGTCCTTATTAGTGTGTCTCTTTTTGTTGTCTTCACCTATTATTCTTGTTGCTCCTTTTCTGCTACATCATCTTCTTCCATCAATGGCACTTGTGCATCAATTGTTTTGTCTATAGTTCCATTCCATGACTCTTTTTATTTGAACACAACATCTCTACTAATTATGGTCTTCTTTGTGACAGGGTTATATAATTTTTAAGCTTTTCATTGCTCACTATACCCAGTAAATATGCATTTTTCACTTTTATCATCCAATTTTCTTCTTCGCTCCTTAGGCACATGTGCATAAGATAGACATCCAAACACTCTGAGATGAGATAAGCTACAAGATATACATGACCATGCTTGTTCGAGTACTCTGTTAATCACACTCTTGTAGGAGATCTGTTGATGACATAAATAGCACATGCAATTGCTTCTGCCCAATACTCATTAGACAAGTTTCTTCCCTTCAACATGCTTCTTGCCATATTGATAATGGTTATCTTCTTTCTCTCTGCTACACCATTCTGTTGCGATGTGTATCTAGTTGTAAATTGTCTTCTGATTCCACGTTGTTTGCAGTAATCATGGAATGCCTTTGAATCATGTTCTCCACCATGATCTGACCTCAATACCATGATTTTCCTATCACTTTGGTTCTTTGTTAAGGCTTTGAATTCTTTAAACCTTACAAAAGTTTCAGACTTCCACTTCAATAAGTAAACTAAAGTCTTTGTACTATAGGCATCAATGAAAGTGAGGAAGTAACTACCACCAATCGATTGTGTCGTTATGCATCCACACTAGTCTGTATGCACTAGCTCAAGAGGTTACTTTGCTCGGTATGCAACTCCCTTTGGAAAAATTTCACAGTGTTTCTTTCCCAAGATGCAACACTCACAAGTACTAGCATGTTCTTTGATGGGAGGTAATCCTCTGACCATATGTTTCTACTACAACAATATTAAACTAGAAAAATGCAAATGTTCAAATCGAAAGTACCATAACCAACAATCACTAGAACATCAAACTGTAAAAGAACTGACCTGATCATTGTAATTCATAAATAGAGGAAATAGTATGTTCCTCGTCATCTACACCTTCGCTATTAGTTCCTTGCTTGGGGACTTGTCATATATAATATATTCCTGAACTTGCAAGATAACTATGTATCCTTTCTATGCCCATTGACCAACACTTATCAAATTATATTTGAGACTAGGAACATAATATACCTCTGAGATTATCTTCGTCTCCCCCTTCTTGGTCAGAATGTTGACCACTCCTTTTCCAACTACATCCACAGTCTTGTCAGTCCCCAAATTTACCTCAATTTTCATAGATTGACCCAAATTTGCAACCAAATTCATGTTGCCTGTCATTTGGTTACTGCAACCATTGTCCAATAGCCACACATTATCAGAAGGTTCATGCATGGTATGGAAAGCTAGGAACATGGAGTTAGGACTCTCTGTAGTGACATTAGTTCTTTGGTTTGCTTAATCAGATATCTTCTTCCTGCAATCATGAGCATACTGACCAAATTTATTGCAATAATAACATCTCACCTTTGATTTGTCAAATTTTTTATTATTCCTGAAGTTTCTACAGTTGCTTCCACTTTCATGTTCATGCTCTTCTCGACCATCTCTCTAACCAACATATCTTCTCCCTCATCCTCTATCTCTCGATCTACTTCTACCTCGACCTCTATCTCTTAAAATAGAAACCTGACTTTTGAAAGCGGTTTCTAAAGTACAATCCATATTTTTGTCTACCCTTGCCTCATGTGATAGAAGTGATCCCATCAACTCATCAACTATCAATGATGCCAAATATTTGGCTTCTTCTATGGCTGCTACCACTATATCAAATTTGGTAGACAAAGATCTGAGGACCTTCTCAACCACCGTTTGATCTTTAATTTCCTCACCATAAATTTTTAACTGATTTACGACAGTGATGACTCGATTCATGAAAGAATCAACATCTTATATCTCCTTCATCTGCAGACTTGCAAAATATCTCCTAGTATTCTACAAATTAACAATATGGACTTTGGTCATACCTTTATTGCTTGTCGCCAACATATCACATGTTGTATTTGCTGAAGATGTGATCATAATTTTGTTTGAACACTGCTCGGTCCATTCCCTTCTAGATAAACTGCAATACTTGTGCAGTCTTCTTTTTGTCTTTCTTCCATTGTTTCTCTCTGCATTAGTGAGAGCTTGTTCTTCTTCTTTAGTTTGAGGTTCTGAAACCCAAACTTGACATAATCCCAAACATCATGAGCCTGCAACATGGTCGCCATCATAATGGCCCATACATCATAATATTTCCCTGTAAACGATGGGAACTGGGACTAGAAATTTGAGAAAACCATCTTTCTCCAAAAATTTATCTTAAAAAAAACCTTAAATTTCTCTTTTATAAAAAACCCCAATTTTTTTTTTTATTTAAAAAAAAACCTTTAAAAACAACCTTTTTAAAAAACCTTTCAATATATGTAAATGACTTGATAATCACCCTATGGGTGACCTCAGTTTAAGATTTATTAAATGAAGGTATTACAGACTCATATGTTGGTGTGTGTGTCTATGTTATTTAAGCAACAGATCGATCAGATTGCAAATACAGAGACACTTGAAATGGAAAACAACAGAGAAACACAATAAACAAATACAACAACACAAGAATTTAATAAGGAGTTCATCCTATCCTCCAAGGCTACATCTCTGGTCCAGCTCTCAGTGGTGACCTTCTCTTATTGTGTCTTGAAGAAGAGAATCAGAATGAAGGAGCTCAATATGAGTCTCCTGAAACAGATTGGCTTGGCAGGGTGGTTCTTAGATTCCCCAAGCCACTGGAGTACACAGACTCTTTTCCTTGCTAGCTCTTTGACATCTCTAGTTTGATAGATCCTCTCAGGGATGGCTTGAATCTCTCAAGCTCTCTGGTGCTCGACACTGTCCTTAGTCAGCTCGGCCCTCTGCCTTCTTTCTACTTTTTGCTTCATTGGTTCTTCTCTTTTCTGTTTTGAGTCTTCCTCTCTGGGTGTGTGTTTTCTATTCTCCGTTTATGGCTTTAAATCATTCAAGCTCATGGCAGTTCATTTCCTCTTCCACCTTCGTCGATTCGCTTGCTTGCAGCTGTGCTTGGAGTTCCCTGTTCTCGACGTCATCATCAAACTCACAGGGATGGCCACTTGTCCTCCTGTGAACTACGCCAGCTTGCCTCGTCAGTTCGTTTCTTCAGTTACGTTATGGAAAGAGTTATTTTCCACCGTGGCAATCAATTCAGACTTCAAATTCTTCTAAATCGCGCTTATTTCCTTGTTAATTCCATCTTATCCATCGGGCACAATCTCAGCCATTAGATTTGGAGCCCCCAAATCTGACGCCATTCGCTCGTCCCGCGTGGTTGACTAGCTCGATTGTTATCGCGCGATGAGTGGCGGTTTTCTCTCTCCTCCGCTTGCCATGCATCAGGCACTGAGTGGAATCACTCCTTTTCCTTCAAAACTACTTACCGCCCATGGACACCCACGATCAATACCGCCAGTTTTGGAATGGGTCCAATCATTAGCTCTTAGTCTTTTATCCCACGGTTTTCCCAGCTCTCATGTGACCGACGCTCGGGGCTTCTCCAATTTGAGGTTTTTCGCCCAGCGATGCATGCTTAGCATCAAAAACTGCCTCTATTTCCCCATTTGGGCCTCCCAGGGGCTAATTTTGCTTCTCGCACAGTCTCCATGAGCCTCGGCCAGTGCGCTTTAGCCAAGGTCCTCATCGTTCCACACTGGCTTCCATTGCCACTGGTTTAGATGTGTTCTTGATTGCTATTTTAAATCTTTTGAAGTCTGTCCCGACCTGGTACAACCATGGCTCTATTAATCATTCTTTATGGATCTAATTCTAATCACAACCTTCCCACTGAAAAGCTTTTGGACCACCAAAAGTTGGTTTTCTTTCAAACATTGACTAAGTGAGGGTACTGTTGTCTCACTTGCCCAATCTCAATCCACTTTGCACTGCTTGGCTTCGAACCTTTGAGTCCACTTCTGAGGTACTCAACATCTCCTCTGCACATCGTCCTCACCTTCCTATCTAACACTGCATCTTCCTACAATTAATGGTCCATGCAGATGAGTGTGAGCTGCAAGATGGTCCAATGATGGAACAACCATGCCACAAAAATATAAAGATTGAATATTTGTGGGTAAATGATATCAGGATGATTGTAATAGCTTTTAGATAGATATTTTCATTTACATGATATTTCATTGTAATATTTTATGACAATGGTTAATGGATGGACTCCCTTACAAGCCATTGAGTGAGGCGTCAACACTTTCACAAACATTTAATAATAAAATTAAACAATTGTTTGATTTCACCTTATGGGGTTTTGAAGGTATATTGATGTTCAATGTGATTCCTTATTGTGTAAGATTGATGATGTAGATTCCTTGCATGATGCGACATTTATAATGTCAAGTATGTGATTAACTAATATAGTTAAAGGAATCATGAAAATGATGCAAGGTTGCATAAAAAAATTTATGTTAATATGCTACAATAGTGGTTGTTATTGGTTATGTAACTTACTATTCCTTTAATAAAGTTACTCTATGTAATGATGAATATTATATCTAATGGTTAATGAAGAATCTGGAATAGTAATTTAGATAGTTACCCATGCATAAATCGTGTAAAATTTTCTAAATACATGCATTTTCATGCAAGGTTACCACGGGATGTTACATTAGATAATCATTCGAAGGAAAATACATAAAAATAAATACATTATATTAAATATATTAATACTACCCTAGATCCATATTAATTGTGCATCTATAATGTGTCGTGAGGGATCAAATCACTTGAGGTGCAAACCTTTCCTCAAGTTTTGCATTAAAAAAAAGAGGTGTGTACCTTGAGAAATTTGATACCTCTTAGTGTTAGATAGAACCAAGTTTAATGTGGATCTAGGTTGGTTTCAGTCATATGCGGTTAGGGAAAACTTCTTGATTATCTAATTATTTTGATGGTTTTGAATATGTTAAATATGTTTAATATTAGTGTATTTTAATTTTAGATTTGCTCAATTAACTTATTTTGTTAAGATGATAGAAACTGCTAATAACTTGAATGATGAAAAAAGATGAACTAAGAAATTTGAAGGGATAGTAATAGTGTAACAATATTGAATGATATAAAATGTGAATTATAAGAATGTAGTAAATTAAAAATAGTCTTTATTTGGATCGAAATCAAACTATTTTCTTCTATTTTTCTTATTGTCACACTTGTTAGTTTTGCCACTCATTAATTTGGACCATATGCATAGACCAATTAAATCATATACCATTCAAATATCTAACTCAAGCTATTGGAGTAAATGTTATACCTTGTCTCTCTTGTTGTAGAATATTAATAGTAGCTTTCTCTAAAGTCAATCATCATGACTTATGGAGTGTTAAACCCCAAGTATGTTTCAACTTTAGTTGTTTTCTATTACCTCATTTGAATGCAAAGTGACTAACAATTTTGAATGATGGAAAACAAGAAGAATAAGAAAGAAGTGAAGTACAAATAATTTACATTTTCAAGAAGCAAACATTTCATATAAGAGAACATTTTATTTGACATGAAAATTCAAGTATTTTATTTATGGTTGAATAAATGTAAAAAATAAAATAAAAATGCACACTATTAATCTAATTACTTTGGAATTGATGTATAGCATACGTCTAGTTACATCAAATCAGAAATCAACATCTACAATGAAATCATTGCATCTAGTGCAAGCATTCAAATAAAATTAGAAATCCACATCTACACTGAAATCAATGAATCTAATGAAAGAAATCATATAAGATTAGAAGCCAACATTTATAGTGAAATCAATGCATCTAATGCAAGCAATCAAATAGTATTAGAAGTCAACAAATACATTGAAATCAATACATTTAATGAAATCAATAAAATAGGATTAGGAATCGACATCTACAATAAAGTCAATGCATCTAATTCACTGAGTAACATTGTATCTCTTCTCTCTATGCCCTTCCCTTTCCCCATCTCTCCCATATCTCTCTCTCTCTCTCTCTCTCTCTCTCTTCCTCTCCCTCTATTTGTCTCTCTTATTTCATCTCTCCCCCCTTCCATATATATATAATATATATATATATATATATATCATATATATATAATAACCCCTCCATCACCCCATTGTATGTTTATATCAAACCCTCAAAAACACATGCGCCTTCTCTCTATCTCCCTCCATATATATACTAATATATATATATATATATATATATATATATATATATATATATATATAATATATATATATATATTCCCCCTCTCCCTCTCTTTATCTCCCAATTCTTCCCTCTCTCCCCTATCCATCTATTTCTCTATCTCCCTACATCTCTCCTTTTATGTCTCTCTAACTCATCCCCAAACAAACACACACATTCTCTCCATATCTATCTATCTCTCACTCACTCCCTCTACCTCCCCCTCTGTCTCTTCCCTCTCTCTGTCTCTTCCCTCTCTCTCTCTCTTTTCCCCTTTTCTCCTTCTCTCTTCCCTATCACTCTACTCTCTCCCTCATTCTCTCCTCATCTCTTCCTTGGCACTATCGCTCTCTCTTTGCACCTTTCTCAATCAATGTATTTCTTATTCCCGCCCTCTCTCCCCCCTCACTCCTCATCTCTATGAAGAACTCTTTGTCTTCTCTCCTCTCTCTCCCTTTCTCTCCCACCTCCCTATGTCTCTCCCCACCCTCTACTCTGTCCTTATCTCCCCCTTTGACTCTATCTCTCTCTCTCTCTCTCCCTTCCTCTACCACCTCCCTCTCTCCGATCACCCCCCATCTCTCTCTCTCTCCCTTCCTCTACCACCTCACTCTCTCTGATCCCCCCCCCATCTCTCTCTCTCTCTCTCTCTCTCTCTCTCTCTCTCTCTCTCTATGTGTGTGTGTCTCTCTCTATCTTTTTCACTATCTACCTCCCTCTCTCCATCTCTCTTCCCCCCTCTCCCTCCCTCCATATATGTGTCCCTATATTTGTTTCTACCCTTTCTCTCCTACTATATCCCTCCTGTCTTTCTTCCTTCCTCTCCTTTCTCCATCTCTCTCTCTAGATCTCTCCCTTGTCACTCCCTCTCTCTCTCCACCTTTATCTTTCTATGGATTTTTTCTTCCCTCCCTCTCTCTCCTTCCCTTTATTCTTCTCTCTCCCCCTTCTCTCTCTCTTCCACCTCCCTCTCTTTCTCCCCTCAACTAACTAACTCTATCTCTCTCTCTTTGCCTCTTCTCCTCTCTATGTTTCTCTCTTTTCCCTTCTCTCCGCCCTCCATATATATGATTGAGAATTGTCACTCTGTGTAATTAATAGTATCTACAAGCTCTAATATAATAATACTTATAATGGAGATAATTATTATTATAAAAGATTGGAATAATAATAATCAATAATATTGATTATTGTATTAATAAAAATATATAAAGAAATAAATTGTTAAAGAAATAATAGTATGCCAAATTTACATTATACACAAAACAATTTCCTCTAATATATTATATACCTTTACCATTTACATTACATTTTACATTTTACAGTTAAAATTAAATTACATTTTAAATTGTACAAATTGTATATATGTTCTAATTTAAATATTAATTAAAACATTTAAAACTAACAATTTTATATTTTTCCATATATATTTTTCACAACATTTAAAAATTGTTCATATACTTACTTATTTACATTAACTCTATACATCCCCATATTAAAGGGTAATGCCTACACATCTCTCTTGTATTAGAAAACTGTTAGAAGATTCTCAGAGAAAAAAGCAATCATAATAAGATATTATAAAGAAAATTTTGTAAAAATAAATAAATATAATCTCTTTTGTCAAATGTCCAAATAAAATATAAAGATAAATTTTAATGATTTTTGGCCAACCTAATTAACTATTTAAAATATAATTTTATTTGATATAATATAATTTTGTAAATTGTGTCTAGAATCGGAGAAATTATTCACCATTTAAAATCACCCCTAATCGTTGAAAAATAGTTCGTAGCATTTTGTGAAATTCATACTATGGGAAAAGTTCGTGGCATTATCTAGTATTTAACTGTAACAGTAGAAGGTGATGATATATGTTACAAACCCCAACCAGACAAAGGGTGCTTTCGCTTTCAATTTTATAATAATAGTGCAAGGCTGAAGTGGAAATGTATATACACATAATTCAGTGATCCACAGTTTTTAAAGTGATTCTTAATGGAAGCATGAAACTCAAATGAATCTCAGCAGCGTGCGGAAATTTTGGAGATGCTGTTTAAGATAGAATAGCAGGTCTTAGCGGGCAAATTTTTAGGGGTTATCATTGATTACTATAAAGGTGTAACAACTTAGTTCATAGTATATGTTACAAATCTAACCAGACAGAGTACTTTCAATTGTATTATAACGCGATATTTGAATGGAAATATAAACCAACCGCATATGTTTAATGACTTAGGTAATTCAATGATGGGAAGTATGCGAAGTCAAACGTTACAATATAATAACTCAATGACGGAAAGTTGTAAAGTTATTCTTAATGGAAACATGAAACACGATAGGAAATACATAATCTTTTATTCAACGGAAGTTATTCTTAATGGAAACTTGAAACACGAGAGCAAATACATTTATCATGTAATTGGCCCTTCCTAAAAATAACCTACCCGTGTTGAGATTTTGCTGTTTGAGTCAAATAGGCAAAAATCTCTCAAGGATGACAACAATAGGGAATCAGTTCCTAGATTAGCTCCAGGTTGTTGGGAGGGAGTTAATGCCTCCTATATTTGATGTAAGGGAGTTATGAGGTTGTTAGATTCTCTATTCTATTTAATAGGCAACCATTCGAATGGTTTGCTAAGAGAGTGTGAGGATTTCTTGATGTAATCTCCAATTTATTTAATATATTCCTAATGCCTATGTTTGGTGGACGTAGCCCAGATTGGTTGGGTGAACCACGTTAAATATTGTGTTTATGTGCTTGACTGTTGTGTTAATTCTTCTGTGTGTTTATTAAATAGCTGTGCACCTGATCCAACAATTGGTATCAGAGCTTGTTGGAGGTGAGGTGCCTGGAGAAGCTGACTGCGCTGTGCGTGACTGCTGGTGGTTTGCTGCTGTGCGCATGGACCCTGTTCTTTAAATTGCTGGCTGCGTGGAGTCGGTTTTTGTTTTAAAACTGCTGGTGCGTGGAGACTGTCCAATCGGTGCTGTCGGAGACAGTCCAGAAAGCCAATCGAAAGCCAATCGTTGCGCGTGGAAGTGGTTTGGAGGTGGAACGTAGAGCTGGAAAACGGTACTGTTCGTGTTTTGCTGTGCCTGAAATACCATAAACTGGAGCTGTTGGATACCTGGTGTCTGCGTTCATAAATTACAAACGGCGGTTGAGTGGGTATGTATTTAATACAATGCGTGTATATATTTTTCAAAACAGCACGGATATATGTGTGATCAACAGTGTGGGTATGGATTTGAAAAACAGCGTTAATTTATATTTGAAAACCAGCATGAATATCCATTGAAACACGACCTCCTTTTTTACATATATGCATTGTGTTTTACATATATATGTTCAAAAAGAAAAAGGTTGAAACGCATGTTATATGGTGGATTAAAAATACCATATGGTGGAGTTTTATGCATATGGTGAATTAGCATATATATGGGTGGTGTTAAATGATGAACGTATGCGTTGGTTTTTTATGCCATTTAACAAAAAGGGAGTTATAAGGGATATTGAAGTTTTTTTCAAGGATTTATATATATATATTTTTTTTGGCATAAGTACAAAGGCACAGTCAGATTTTTTTTTAAAACAAAGGCATTGGCAATTTTTTTTTTTTGCTGGTTGGATATTGGAGATTATTGTTTTTTGCTGATACAAGATGGCCAAAAATCAAAGTGCCCGGTTTGAAATTGAGAAATTCAATGGTAAGAATAATTTTGAGATCTGGAAGGTGAAGATGCACGATCTGCTGGTTCAACAAGGTGTGGCGAAAGCACTGTTGGGGAAAAACAAAAGACCTGCTTCCATGACGGAGGATGAATGGGATGAGATGGATGCTAGAGCTCTGAGCGGGATTCGGTTATGTCTGGCGGACGATGTTTTGTTTAACATTGTGTCAGAGAAAACCGCTGCAGGCCTGTGGTCGAAGCTTGATAAGCTCTACATGACGAAGTCTTTAACAAACCGAATTCTCCTGAAACGGCAGCTTTACAGTTTGCGGATGAAAGAAGGTACCTCAATTGCTGATCACCTGAATGTTTTTAATACCTTGTTGGTGCAATTAAACAGTCTAGATGTAAAATTTGATTCAGAGGATAAGGCAATAACTCTATTATGTTCTTTTCCTGAATCCTGGGATCATTTTTTTACTTCCATAAGTTTTAGTACATCAGATATCCTTGAGTTTGACGATGTTGTTGGAGCCTTGTTGGCTGAGGAGACGAGGAAGAGGTCGAATGCAGACACCTCGACATCAGAGGTAATGATGGCCAGAGGTCGCTCACGAGAGAGACACTCCGGTGGAAAGCATAGCGACTCTCGTTCGAAGTCCAAAGGAAAGAAGCCCAAGGCGAAGTGCTGGCATTGTGGCAAGGCTGGACATCTGAAAAAGGATTGTTGGAAGCGAAAGCAGGCTGATAAAGAGGGCTCTTCGACAGAAAAGAAGGAAGCCAATACCACAGATACAGGTTCAGTTTCAGGTATGAGTGACGAGGTATTGTCTGTTAATGCTTTCAAACATGATCAACATTGGTTGTTAGATTCTGGAGCATCTAACCACATGTGTATACATAAAGATTGGTTTAAAACATATAGATCAATTGATGATGGCGTTGTGTACATGGGTAATGATGTAACATGTAATATTGTTGGGATTGGAAGCATACAACTACAAATGTTTGATGGCACAACCAAAATATTAACTGATGTGAGGCATGTACCAGACTTAAGGAAAAATTTGATTTCATTAGGAGCACTTGATTCAAATGGATATAAAAATGTAATTCAAGGTGGAGTTATGAAAATCTATAAAGGTATCTTACTAGTGATGAAGGCTAAGAAAGTAGGAAATCTATTTCAGTTAGAAGGTAGAACTGGGTCAGATCATGTGTCTGTGTCTGAACATGACAGTAGTTCCATTCACTTATGGCATCAAAGATTGGGGCATATGAGTGAAAGAGGATTGAAAATTTTGGCTGACCGAAAGTTACTTCCTAATCTAAGATCTGGAAAATTGGATTTCTGTAAACATTGTCTGTTTGGTAAACAAAGTAAACAAAAGTTTAAAACAGGGAAACATACTAGTAAAGGTATACTTGATTATATCCATTCAGATGTGTGGGGTCCAGCTCCTACAGCTTCATATGGTGGTTCGTCTTATTTTGTATCATTCATTGATGACTTTTCTCGGAAAGTTTGGGTCTACATGTTGAAAAAGAAGTCTGATGTTTTTACAGTTTTCAAGAAGTTTAGAGCATTGGTAGAAAACAACACTGGTAGAACTATAAAATGTTTAAGAACTGACAATGGTGGTGAGTTTTCCTCCAAGGAGTTTGACAGCTATTGCAAGGATGCAGGGATCGAGAGACATAAGACCACGGTTTATGCTCCTCAGCAGAATGGAGTTGCTGAACGCATGAACAGGACTCTTCTAGAGAGAGCAAGGTGTATGCTGAGTAACACCGGGTTGCCGAAGGAGTTGTGGACGGAAGCAGTGGCAACTGCTTGTTATGCGATAAACCGATCTCCATCAACGGCAATAGACTGCAAGGTTCCACAAGAGGTATGGACAGGACACCCTTGTGACTATTCTAAACTCAGAGTGTTTGGTTGTGATGCATATGCTTTAGTGCCTAAACATCAGCGAACTAAATTAGATCCAAAGTCTAAAAGGTATATCTTTGTTGGGTATGGTGATGGAACAAAGGGATTTAGACTGTGGGATCCTACTACCCGCAAAATCATCATCAACAGAGATGTAAGGTTTAATGAATCCTCTCTTGTACAATTAGATGTAGATAGAAGATTGAAACAGGATGATGTATCTGATTTCCAGCATATTCAGTTTGACAGCTTTTCTAATGATAGTCATAACGACCATAGTTCAGATTCTAGTCATGAACAGGGTTCAGATGGAGGTCATGAACAGGTTTCAGATGTCGATCATGAAGAAGTTCCTACAGAGGATAGACAGCCAATTGTGGAAGCACCAGAAACATCCTTAAGGAGATCTACAAGGATCAAACGCCGTCCGAGAAGGTATGATGATTCAGTTGCTTTGATCGCTAATGATGATGAACCTTTGTGTTATCAAGAAGCTGTAGAAGGTTCAAATAGTGACAAATGGAAAGCAGCCATGAAGGAAGAAATGATGGCCTTGAGTAAAAACGGCACATGGGATTTGGTGGAGCTTCCGAAAGGCAGGAAAACTGTGGGATGCAAGTGGGTGTTCAAGCTAAAACGGGGTGTGAATGATATGGAAGACAGGTACAAAGCTCAGCTGGTTGCAAAAGGATTTTCTCAGAAAGCTGGCATAGACTTTCATGAGATATTTTCACCAGTGGTTAAAATTGTTTCAATTAGAATTGTGTTAGCATTAGTGGCTTTGTTTGATTTGGAGTTGCAGCAGTTAGATGTTAAGACTGCATTTCTACATGGTGATTTAGATGAGGAAATATATATGGACCAACCGGAAGGGTTTGTTCAGCATCGCAATGAGAAATTTGTCTGCAGGCTCAAGAAGTCATTATATGGCCTGAAGCAGTCGCCTCGGCAGTGGTATAAGAAGTTTGATTCTTTCATGTTGAGTCAGAAATATGTTAGAAGTGAATATGATCATTGTGTTT
>APFE030803482.1:49934-109353 GCA_000404065.3 Pinus taeda
GACCCACAAAGAAAGCGTATTTCCTTCTGACAGCTGCATGTTCCACATCTGTAGCTCAAACTGAAGTGCTCCAAGAGAATAAGATAAAGTTTATAGTCTAAATATTATTATAAGCTAATAATATTTGACTTCTCTATAATTAGACTTGACAGTGTCACCGTTGTTGTATAAAAATAGAAGTCCATCTATTTTTTCCAACTTGACCAATCATCCATAAACAGCATCCTGTAACTCATAGACCATGATCCATATGTCTAAAAATAGACTTTGCGCCATAATTTTCTTGCGGGCCCACTTAGTGAAGGCGACTCTTTTCACTAAGCTCCATCATCTTGTTGCAATCTCAAGAACTTTATGTTATTTGGGTTCTGTGGTAAATGGTATTTTGGGTGGGCTTCAGGAAGTAAGTGGTATTATACGGGCTCCACCCGATCCCATACACTAACTGACATGCAAAACGCAACAAGGAGGGAGAAAACCACTTTTTTAGGTGGGTGATCTCCACACAAGTAAGCCATCAGAAACGCACATCAGCCATGAGATCAATTGTTCACAATTCAACGGTTCAAAATGCACGAGAAGGTTGGATGATCAGGATGGATGTGAACTGTCAAATGAGAACACATATATGGTGTGGGATGCCAAAGGACCGATAACAGACGAGGCATAACAGTCATCTGATTCCTCTATTTTAGAGCTTTTCCTGTGTATTTCTCTATGTAAACAAAGAAGCAATTCTTTAGGATTTTTCACCGCACCAGTCTTTCTGTTTGAAAACAAGTGGTCACCATACCTTAAGAATTTTACAATGATTGTTTAATGCTTTACAGGAATTTGAATAGACAATGATCGGGTGCTAGAAAGCCCAAGAATGTAGATGAACGAATAGAGGTGAGAGGCTTAAAAGAAACTCTATGGCAGATAAAGAGGACACACAGAAGAGAGCAAGAGAAAGTAGAAGACAGAGAGCAAGAGGGAGAGTCTATGCACTCTTTTAGACTCGAGGATTTTGAGTAAATCCCTTTTGTTTTGTCACTATTGTGTTGAAACTCTATTCAAGCTCACACTTGTAATATTCTACTCTTAAAGACATAATATACAGGCTGACACTCAAAGCTGGACCAGGAGACATAGCCAGGAAGTCTGGTGAACTCCTTGATTATTTTGCTATGTTGACGTGTGTCTTTATTATGTTTTATAATTGTTCATTGTCTATATTATTCGCAATATTTTCAATCTGTTGCACTAAATAATATAGGAATTCCTACACATGAGTTGGTAATACCTTTTCTTATTGATATAGTATCCATTTCAAATCAATTACCTAGTTACACTTCCCCAGCAACAACGCCAAAATGTTTAGTCAATTTAGTTTCCTAAGTTGCTTTGCATAAATTATCAACTGAGGCTCGTAAGCTGATGAAATGTAGTGCACTGTATGTGCTAGTTAACCCTTCTTACTTTGTTGTTTTTTATTTTTATATTGTTTTGTTTTGGGGGTTGCTTTGATTCCTAATGATGTACAGTATGAATTATGAGAAACTGAGTCTAAATTTCCTAAAGGTGAACTAATCAAAATCTAAGTTAAAGGAAGGAAAAATAGAGCATCTATACTATCTTGTCATTTAATCCTAAATCAATAATTAAAAGGTGAAGTTGTAAGGCAAATTGAAATCATTACAGAGAATGAAACTAACTGAAGTACTTCCACTTTCCCAAACCTTCAATTTTGAAAGATAACTTTCTTGAGATGGCATACAAGAAACTTCTTGTACTGTGTGGTCTAAAGAACTAAGTAAAACATTCAGATAGTAACTGATTAGTTTCAATCCTTGTGTAAAATTAATGTTTAACCATTTAGTTTAGGATGGATATCAACTTGAAATGGTGGTTAAAAAAATTTATTCACATAGTCCATTGGCAATCTGAACTAGGAAATAAATGATAGAGGATACAAACAGTAAGTAAACTAATCAACAATGCATCCTTATTACTTTTCAACCTTACCCTGTTTAAAAACAAAGTTGTTTCCTTTATGGAATAGATTGAAGAAATAAGTCTGCACCATTGAATTCTAACGTTATGCTATTGATCAGAACTAAAAAAAAAAAAACTACAGGGAATCAACCTAAACTACAAATATCGCTAAAAGTAAATAATGAAATTAAAACTGAACAATAAACAAAATAAAAAGAAAAACCTCCTTCAGTGTAGGGGCCCTCTACAACTGACTGAGTTGAGATGCGAATTAGTTGAAGATATTCTTTCAAATGATCACTTGGTCAAACATGGCTTCATATTATTAACAAGAAAACAAGTTCCAAATTACAGAGCTGTAAGTCTGAGCTTAATACATCCAAAAATTCGAACATTTTTCTCAGTTCTATACAACTGGTATTTAAAGAAACATTCATAATTTTCTTTTGAGAGAATTTAGCTATAGGTGGTCTATATGTTTACAACAGTTCTATTAAGTGGTTGATCAACTACAGGTGTCTTTAAGTCAGCAATATGGTTGCATGAAACCCTTATCGTCGGTGGCTAGTTCGAGTTATTGTTGCAACAAAACTGTTAGGTTTTATTAATTAACCATGAAGAGTGGACAAAGATTCCTATTGCTCTTGGGTTTCTTCCTTTGACTCCTCCTTTGACTGTGGTCTTGAGATTGCTTTTTGTCGATCTGGGCTGGGTGACTAGGATAGGATCCATGTCGAGATGATTCCATGGATGCCAATGTGGCCAGTTTCTTTGTTTGACACCCATAACCTATTCAACCATGGAAGTAGCTACAGAACACGCGGTTAGCTACAGAATAGGCTGCATCTCATAGCTAATTTGAAAAAACTTATTTCAAATAGCAAAAACATAAAAGTATAACATGTCAATCATTTAATGTCTTCCTTGAGACAAAATCTATCATTTGTCAGTGATGGGGATCTGTATTTTATGGAAAACAAGAGAAAGAAGTGAGAAAAGTTGTCAAAGAGAGAGTAATTCTGAGGTCCAACACCTTCAACAAAACTCGATTGTTCCTGGGTGATGATGTGATGTAGCATAGGTTTCAAACATGTGACCAAAATTGTGGAGATGATTTTATAGATGTCTAAAATAATTGGGAGACAAGGCCTCTTATGCTTTAGGAATGAGTTTAAGGAAAGTGGCATTAAGATCCGACCATATTTGATGAAGACAATGAGATTCCTCCACCAAATCTGAGATGTCTTGACTCAGGAAGGATGATCTCGCTTTGAAGAATTCAACGGTGAATCATTCAGGACTAAGAATGTTATTGGAGGGAATGACCTTGACCAATTCTTCCACTTTAGAAATTGTGACGGTACTAGCAAGGCGTCGTTCTATGCACGAGAGACCAAGGAAGGGATATGGTACATGATGGTTTAGATGGCTTAAGAGATATCATAGACTTTGTCTCTCAACAAGAAGGAGAAGTAGGTCTTTAGTTCTTTCTCAATATATTCTTGGGACTCATATTGAAAGCTTGAAGATCCTTGGAGTTGGTTGATTCAGTTGTTTTGGCGATGATTGATCATGGATATATGAAAGAATTTAGTGTTGTTCTCACCCTTGTGCAACCATTGAATGTGCAATTTCTAATGTTGGAGGAGCTCTTCTTTCTTGTCTTCTCTCTTCTAACTCTCATATCAAGAGCCCTTTCTCCTTCACCATCGGTGGCGAGAAGCCATCCTATATTATTTTCCTCTTGAATTCCTCCAAGTGAGCTTCCAGGTTGTGTTTCTCCTTGAAAATGTTGCCAAACTCCCCACAATTCCAGGTTTTCATTCTAATTTTTCAGCACCTGGAGTTTCTTTTCGAAGGATTGCATCTTTTTACAGGATGGGGGGTCTTCCATCATGGTCCACGAGGATTCAAGCTTCTAAAATAAACCAAGGTGTCACGACTAGGAGCTTTCAAATCGATAGGGCTTTCTCCAAGGAGAAACTGTGGTATTCACCACTAGAATCACAAGCTAGTGATATGACCCAGGGGAGGGTATGATCTCAGTTTCAACATTTCGATCTTATAAAATCATATGTTCTGAGAGGAGAAATCTTTCCAACCGGTTGGGCACCTAGTTCTCTCCACCTCGTCTATTATTCTAGGTGTGAAGGCCATGTTTGGGAGCATGTCAACCAAGTTGAGATCTTCTATGGCTTCATTGAATGCTAACGACAAAGGGTCCAATCTCCACACTCCGCTTCTCTTCTCTTATAGATTTCTGATCATATTGAAGTCCCCTCTAATAATCATGTCCTACATGTTAGGTAGAGGTCTTGTAGGTCCAAATTTTGTCTAAAGTTTCCACAATTTGAGGAGTGGAGTGTGACTCACAAGACTTCTAGGAGTCAATGGGCATTTAGGGTGGGTCAAAACCACTTATCTTGTAAAGGGATGGGAAAATTTTCACTATATTGATCTCTACCCATGGTTTGTGGACCATCGTATTGTAAGGGAAAAGGATATATAAAAGGTTCTCTCAGTGAGTCAAAGGCAATAATTTCACGTCATGATATGATTTTGACTCTGTAATTGTAATATTTTTCTATATTCAGGCGAAGGGGAAGGCTCTTGCAGCCATGTTCGCGAAGACCTTAGTAAGTCTGCAGTTGTGTGCACAGGCCCCTATAGCTGTGTGCGAAGGGTGAGAAAGATTGTATCAGTGAAGATTTGAAATAATAAAGAAGAATTTGGAACATATCTGTTTATTTTTATATGTTCATGCAATTTCTGTGTTTTCACTTAGTTAAGGTTTGCTTTTGTATATTTCTTATGTAATTGCATCGCGAAGGTTCAACTATTGTTTTATATGATGAATAATGCATGTTAGACTAGTTAGGCATAGCTCACAGCTTTGTTAAGTAGGAAAACACTCTACGACTATAAAAATAAGGTTAACGATTCATGAAGGTTATATTAATCCCTAAACTGAAAAAAAAAAAAACCTTACAACCACACTGCATAGCCCCTCTAGATGTAGAAACCTAGTTCTAGAAGCCCCCAATATTGCCTTAGGTGAGAGTATGGTCTGTGCTACGTAGATTGTTGTTGAAAGGGTCGATAGTATAGGGTTTTGTTAGTTAGCGTAGACTAACTGTAATCCTAGGTCAGGGCCCTTGAAGCCAAAAAATGGTTATGTTTCCAAGACTGTGATCTATTTGAGGTATGTGTGATGTGGCGACCAGCTAAAAAAGAGATGCAAGATTGGGTAGATCTGAAGTTCCACAAATTTGCAACACAGGAAAATAGATATTCATGCCAATGGATAGAAAGGTGGTTACAGAGGTATATCTATACAAAACAATGTGGGATATTTTTCTCATCATTCACTATGAACAATATGAGTGGCTTTCAAAACTAGCCACAAACAAACCCTGTTGGAAACACGACAATCCTGCTGTGTGGACCCTAGAGTTGATTAAGTGACTTAAGGAGACTGAAAATAAGGTTGGAAGAGTTGAATTGGATCGATAGTATTCTTGGAGGCTTTATTACTGAATTCACGACTGACACATCAGTATCCTACAACGAAGTTGAGCGCCAATTTTTCAAAGGACCACTAGGTAAGTAAATGAAATATTTAAAGCTCTTGATTAATATGTTGCTCTGTGAAAAGGGTGTACTGCCTATGAATTAATGTTTAAAATAAGCCAAACTGGATTTACGCAATCACCTCATTCTAAATGATGATGGAGGTTTCTGGGTTCAGCAAAGTGTTCTGGTGACACTGATCTGATTGTTCAGATTAACTGATTGTTATTGGATGTTATTTTAGTTTCAAAGTTTCTGATGGGTCTAGTATGAAAATTTGATGAAACAAGACCTTCATATTGTATTGTTGTGTACCAAGAGCATATAGTCTTAAAATTAATGAAACATGGTCCCTAGAGGAAGAGTGAAGGTCGTAACCTTCTATAGGTCGGTGCCTACGTACTAGTAAACACATCACCTAGTGCAAGAGCTAGGGGGTTGTAGCTCACTTCCAGTAGAAGCTAGAAAACAAGAGAAGGTTGTAGCCTTCTCCAGGTGGATGTCTGCATACTGGTATGATTCTGCACTAGTACAAGATTGTAAACAAATTTTATTTATATAAAAAGAATATAGAGATGACAACAACAGGTGGTTTTCTTCTTACAATGGGTTTCCACCTTAAATATTGGTGTTCATGTCTATTGTTTATGTCTGATAGTCTATTTTGTTATTGCTACACATAGTTATTGTATAATAAGATACTGATGCACTGACTAAAGATCAACACATGATAAATTGACTAAATCATAAGTTCTCTTGGTATACGTTGGTTTCCTTAATCATAGTTGAGTACACATGCAAGTTCACTTCATTGAAGTAGGGTATATAAAACTGTTTGGAATTGAAAATATTGATTCACCCCCCTCTTAGTATTATTTCCAACAATTGGTATCAGAGCAGGTCCTTCAGAAGAAACTTGATCGCTTCAAGGGAGATCTTTCAACATGAACAATCAAGAAGGAATGGGATCTATCAAAACACCAATATTCAATGGGAATAACTTGGTCTATTGGAAAATAAGAACGAGAGCTTATCTTCAATCGCTTGGAGCCGATGTTTGGGAAATTGTGGAAGGAGGATATCAATTTCCAACAACAATACCTATAGATATAGTAGGTAATAAGTTATATGAAACCAATGTCAAAGGATTCAATACTTTATTGGGAAGTCTGTCAGAATCAAAATTTGTCAAAGTCTTATAATTCAAGACAGACAAAGAGATATGGGACAAAATCATTCAAAGCTATGAAGGAGACTCCCACATAAAACGTGATAAGCTTCAAACTCTGAGAATTCAGTATGAAACTCTTAAGATGCATAGTGATGAAAGTATTGCTAGTTAATTTTTACGTGTAGATGAGAGCGTTAATTGTATGGAGAATCTCAGTGAAAAGATAAACGAGGCTACTTTAGTAGAGAAAATTTTGAGATCTGTGTCTTCTAAATTTGAGTCAAAAGTATTTTCCACATAAGAAAAGCAGGATCTTCAATCTATTACTACAGTTCAACTTCATGGAATTCTAACTTCCTTTGAAATGAGGAAAGGAGGTCCATCGGATATGAGATAAGTTGCTTTAAAAACTTCAACAAAGGGAAAATAAAAGGAAGATCACGATGAATCAAGATATAACTCAAAAGAAGAAGATGAGGAAAACTTTGTCAAGAAACTTCAACAGGGTTCCAGAAGATTCAGAGGTAAACTACCATTCAAATGTTTTGCTTGTGGTAGAGTTGGCCATTATGATTCCAAATGTCCTCATAAATATAAATATGAAAAAGGAAAGGAATTTTCAAAAGGCAATAGAAAGCAGGTTGTTAATAGAGAAGTTACTATATCCATGAAGATAGTGATGGTTTATCTAATGGTGATGAATATGAAACTGAACAAGATTATAAACTACTCATGGCTTATGACAATGATGATTTTTTGGATGCTTTAGGAGAGGAAGACTTTCTTGAAGAAATCACAAAACTCAAAATCTGTTTAGAAGAAAAGAATATGATCATAGACATGATGATACATCAACTCACTGAAAGAGAAAAGCACAATGCAAAACTAGAATGTGCAGTTATGGTCTAGGAAAAGAACTTGAGAAGACAAAATCTCTTAATATTAGATTTGCGAAAGGGTCTGAAACTTTAATGAAATCATCAAAGTTCAGCATTCACCTCTTATAAAGACAGGTCTTGGATATACTGAAGAATCATCCCAATCACAAAATTCATCAGCCTCCACCAGAAGCTATCTTGATACAGCAAAGACCAATGAACAGTATGTCAATCGTCAACAAAAGCCTAAAAGTACTCATCGGGTAAATCATGCTCAATTTACTCCAAGGATAAACATCAATAGAAGCATCTACCAACAAGGACACAAGATTCTATGATCGTAGAAAATTCTTTAATGGACAATGTTTTTCATGCCATAACTTTGGGCATAAGGTTTCTCAATGTGTTTCTTACAAAAACATCCTGACTAGAGAAGCACGAAAACAAAGGAGCGTAATAGGATGAAGAAAAGTTCCTATAATAACTTTTCCCCTCTTGAATATGAAATTATTTTTTGTTTTGTAATAACTTTGGTCATGAAGAATCTGAATGCAGGAGCAAATTTCGGCCAACACTTCAAAAGGAGAAAACATCATCAAATTCCAAGATATGTTGAAAGAAGGAATTTCAATTAGAAAGATGTGGCATAGCTCTGTTTGTAGAAGGACAAGAAAATTAGTGGTACATCGATAGAGGATTCTCCAAACACATGAAATGTGATAAAGAGAAACTTCATTCATAAAATGCTTTAGAAAAGGAAAAGAATGTCTCCTTTCGAAATGACACACCGTCATTAAAGGTAAAGCTTCTGTTTATTTGAAAGAAAATTTTAAAGCTGGGAATGTCATGTATGTAGATGGTTTAAAGCATAATTTGTTAAGTGTCAGTCAAATGTGTGATCAAGGAAATGAAGTTGTGTTTTGATCAAAAGGATGTGTGGTTCATGAGCTTAATACAGGAAAGACGGTTATCAAAGGTACAAGAACTCCAAACAATTTATACATACTCAAAGGAGGACAAAAATAATGTTATCTAAGCAAAACATATGAAAATTGCTTATGGTAGAGAAGATTGGGGCATCTAAGCGTTTCTCAAATAAGAAAAGCATCTAGGCTCAAGGTGGTCTATGATCTTCCAAATATCAGGATTCCAGAAAATACCATATGCAAATCATGCCAAGTCTGTAAGAAAACCAAAGTTCATTTCATTGAAAAAGAAGGATCAGTAAGTAAGCCTCTTGAACTCATCCATACTGATTTATGTGGACCAACAAGGAAAAAGTCACCTCGTGGAGAAGAATACTTTATTTTATTCATTGATTATTTTTCTAGAATGTGTTGCATAGGCCTACTAAAGCATAAAGATGAAGCATTTGAAAAGTTTAAAGCCTTCAAACCTTTAGTTGAAAAGGAATCAGATCAAAAAATCAAATGTCTCAGATCTGATCGAGGGGGAGAATTCATATCAGATGAATTCTTTTATTTTTGTGAACAACCTCGAATAAAAACGTAGTTCTCAATCGCCAGAACTCCTCAACAAAAAGGCATAGTGGAAAGAATGAACAAAATAGTTCAACAAGTGGCTCAAGCTATGCTTGATGAATCTGGAACTCTTGCAACCTTTTGGGGTGAAGCTGAATTTGTTGTCATGACTTTTCTCAACAAAGCTAATGTTCGGTTAAATAATGATTAAATTCCATATGAACTCTGGTATGGTAAGCCTCCTACTATAAAACACTTTAGAGTTTTTGAAGTAAATGTTTCATCAAAAGGACTAATGAAAAACTTTGCAAGTTTGAATCGAGAGAAGACGAAGGAATTATTCTTGGTTATTCATCCAAATTAAAGGATACAAATGTTATAATAAAAGACTTTAGAAAATTGTTGAATGCATTGATGTAGTAATTCATGAAGCATGCAAAAATCCGGAAAAAATGAAATCAATAGAGGAATATGACAATGAGGAAGATAGTGAATGATTTCCCGTATCAAATCAAAATGATATAGCGGAAGAAACCAATGAAGCACCAGAAGAAGATACAATAGACAGGGAAAAGACTCCATCCAAGTATGTTCAAAAGAATCATCCAGAATCTCAAATTCTAGGAGAAAAATCTTCTAGAGTATAGACAAGAAGAACCCTATAGGTACCTCCAGTTATCTAGCATTACAATCCTCCATAGAACCACAAAATGTAAATGAAGCTAGTAAATATGAATGTTGGGTTAAGGCCATGGATGAAGAACTTGACCAAATTGAAAAGAATGATACATGGGAATTAGTTCCTAGACCTCATGATAAAAATATTATAGGAACAAAATTGATATTTAAGAATAAGTGGAATGAAAATGGAGAGGTTATTAGAAACAAAGTAAGGCTTGTTTGTAAAGGGTATGCTCAACAAGAAGGTATAGACTTTGAAGAAACGTTCGCACCTGTTTCCAGACTTGAAGCCATAAGAATGTTTCTTGCTCTTTCTAGTTTTCAAAAGTCAAATTATATCAAATCGATGTAAAATTAGTTTTTCTTAATGGATTTTTAGAAGAAGAAGTTTATATTGAGAAACCAGAAGGATTCATTCTAGAAAATGATGCAAAACTTGTATGCAAGCTCAAAACGGCTCTTTATGGATTGAAACAAGCTCCAAGGACTTGGTATTATCGCCTTGACAAATATCTACAACAACAAGGTTTCACAAAAGGTTTTGCAAACAACAACTTATATACAAAGATTGAAAATCATAAACTGCTAGTTATTGTTGTTTATGTTGATGATATCATCTTTGGTAGCAATGAAGATCTATAAGTCATAACTTTGCCTCGGTTGTGTAGCAAGAATTTGAAATATCCTTACTTGGTGAACTTACTTATTTTCATGGTCTACAAGTACAACAAACAAAAGATGGTATTTTTCTTTCACAAATTAAATATCTCAAGAAGATTTTGAAGAAGTACGGAATGGAAGATTCTAAACCAGTATGTACTCCAATGGTAACAGGATGCAGTCTCAGTTCTAACAATGAATCACTTGCAATGAACAAGCCAACATACAGATCTATCATTGGAAGTCTTCTTTATCTAATATGTACCAAACCTGATATCATGCACGCAGTAGGAATTGTTGGAAGGTTCCAAGAAAATCCAAAGGAATCACATCTTCAAGCAATAAAAAGATAATTCAAATATCTTCAAGGAACTCAAGGCTTTGGTCTATGGTATCCTAAAGATACATATCTTACTCTTCATGCATATGCAGATGTAGATTGGGCAGGAAATGTTGATGATCAAAAAAACACTAGTGGATGTGCATTCTAAATGGGATCATAGTTAGTGTCTTGTTTCAACAAGAAACAAAGTTTGATTTCCTTATCTACAGATGAAGCGGAATATGGGGCCGCTCCATCTTGTTGCACACAACTACTCTAGATGATGCAAACATCGCAAGATATTCAAATCAGATGTACTATGCCCATCTCCATTCTATGTGATAATACAAGCGCCATCATTATTTCAAAAAATCCATTCCTGCACTCCAAGACCAAGAACATACCCATTAAGTACCATTTTCTACGAGAACAAGTGCTTGAACAAAAGGTGAGATTGGAGTATGTTCCCTCCAAAGAACAGGCTATTGATATATTCATCAAACTGCTTCCTAGAGAAACATTTGAATATCTCATACAAAAGCTGGGAGTAGTTTCTACGTCATCCTACTGTTAAATCCCGTTTTTCAAAGGAAGGTTCCTATACATAGGTTTCATGAAGGATAGTCGCATATATACATGAGTTTCTATGGTTGAAGAAGCGTATATGTTTTTTTGATAGAAAAACATTGTGTCAAACTCTGATATGCATGCTCGGTCTAATATTGATAATTATAGTCTATTGTTATGCTTTTTTCGTTGATTTTTATATGACCCATGAACATGCCTCGATGAATGATTTGTTGACAACGTACAGGTAGCACAGGTTCAGGGGGAGCATTATTCTCATCAAACATTCTGCATTATTGGCATTATTGTTGTTGATTTCAGCTATGGTTTCAGATATTCATATCAATTGTTGCATATGTCATGTAGAGATCTCGGGTGTAATATGTCTCCTTGTGTCATAGTTTATTTCTAAATAAGTCCTATTGGACATATGATGTAATTTGTATCCCCACTATGCATGGGAAGGCTGATGTAATAATTTCTATTTTAGCCATGTATAAACAATTGGTATATCCCCACTTGGTTGGGTGGCTGAGTAAAATTTGGTGTATCCCCACTTGTTTGGGTGATTGATGTATGTATGAGTCATTGGTCTTAAGGAGGTAATACTCTCTTAGTTGAGTTAGATTCATGTTATTCTTTTGAAACATATCTGTACAGACTCTACATGTACTCAGGGGGAGCATGGACAGCATGTGTATCTCAAATGGGGATAATATCTTGGTCCGCCATTTTCCCTTGATGTTAAAGGAGGAGAGTATTTTAGTGTTGCTTGGTATCTCTAACAGTTCGTACAACTTGCAGTAATCAACACCAATATGGTTGTCATCAAGTCCAAAGGGGGCGTTTGTTGGCATTATGATACAAGTTATGTCCTTAATGGAAACTCTCTCACGGGTCATCTCAAATTTGGTAACAGGTCAATTTAAAGGTAACAGGGCATTGGTACAAAATAACAGGAAGTTGGAACAAAGGTCTACTGATCAGAATCAAGAATTTGAAGGAAAATGATGTTTTCAGATAGTTTAAGTTGTATATGTAGGTTCGGCTTAACAAAACAATGTACACATGCAGGTTCACAAAACAAAAAGAGTGTATACAAGTGCACGCACTTTCACAAGAGAAAAAACACATATGGGTTGAAAATCAAGAAAATTAAAGAGTAAAGAATACCAAGCGTCAATACCATGGTATTAGCCCACAATATTGAATGGATTAATGGTTATTTGATCCTGTCCAAGAATACCACTGGCTCTAAGTGTTTTTTGGCCTGAGGTATTCAGGAAGGCCAAAACTATATAAGTAGGAGAAGATCAAAGGGCCAGAAGTGCAAGTGAAAAGGTTTCTCAGGAAGACTTCTATCTGAAGTATATTTGATGTTCCAGAGACTATGATTATGATATAATCTGAAATATTTTGTGCACCTTGAATTGAACGTTGGATCAGGATCATGAGACCTGAAATGACTTATCATTGAATGATCTGATATTGGCTGGGCTAAAAACGATTGCTTACACCTATTTTACTATTTAAATTTCATTGTATGGGTATGTCTAAAGTCTAGAATAGCAGCGAAGTTACGAGTTAATATTTGTAGATCTATATGTTGGTTTGCCTTGGTAAAGGCACATGTACATGCAAGTTCGACTCTTCCAAGTAGCATATGCAAAGGAAAATCCTATTGTTCAGAAATGACTGATCTATCTTATCACTGTTGTTGTTTTACTGTTGTCTTTCAATAAAGTCTTCTTAGATTTAAATATAAAACTAAATGCATAAGGAGTTTGTGTCTGATTGACTGATTGATTAAGTGAGAAGGGTTATCTTTGATGCTGACTATCTAGATCTCTGCAAATTGACTGTAGATGTTCAAAATATTATTAGTTGGTACAGATCTAATTTACAAATTTTTATGTTTCAGTAGTTCTCAAGGTATACGCAAGTTTTGTTAAAGGAAGTAACGCATACACTCAGGTTGGGTTTAGTAAAGTAGCGTATGCAGTCTCATGTATGATTTTTGAGGTTTCACCTTGTTCTAAAAGATGATGCAAGTTTATGGGTTCAGCACAGTGTTCTGGAGACAGTGATCTGATTGTTCGGATTAACTGATTGTTGGTCGATGCAGTTTGAGTTTAAAAGTTTCTGATGGGTCCAGTATGAAAATTTGATGAGACGAGGCCTTCGTATTGTGTTTTTGTTTACCAAGAGCATCCATTCTGAAAATTAATGAAACATGGTCCCTGGAGGAAGAGAAAAGGTCGTAACCTTCTATAGGTTGGCGCATACGTACTAGTTAAAATATCAGCTAGTGTAAGAGCTAGGGGATGGTAGCTCCCTTCCATTAGAAGCTAGAAAACGAGAGAAGGTTGTAACCTTCTGCAGGTACGTGCCTACATACTCGTATGCGTTTGCACTAGTACAAGATTGTAAACAAATTTTTGTTATATTAAAAGAAGACAGAGATGACAACAATGGCTGGTTTTTCTCCTACATTGGGTTTCCACCTTAAACCTTGGTGTTCATGTGTGTTGTTTATGTGTGATGGTTTATTTTGTTATTATTGCACATAGTTACTATATAATAAGATACCAATGCACTATCTAAAGATCAACACATGATAAATTGACTAAAGCATACGTTCTTTGGGTATACGTTGGTTTCCTTAATCATAGTTTCATACACATGCAAGTTCCCTTCATTGAAGTAACGTATATAAATCTGTTTTGGAATTGAAAAGTTATTGAATTGAAAATAATGATTAACCCCCCCTCTCAGTATTATTTCTTCAATTGGTAACAGAGAAGGTCCTTCAGAAGAAGCCTGATGACTTCAAGGGATATATTTCAAGATGAAGAATCACGTAGGAATGGAATCTATCAGAGCACAAATCTTCAATGGGAACAACTTGGTATATTGGAAAATAAGAACGAGAGCTTATCTTCAATCACTTGGAGCCAATGTTTGGGAAATTGTGCAAGGAGGATATCAATTTCCCACAGCAATACCTACAGATACAGCAGGTAATAAGTTATACAAAACCAATGTCAAAGCAGCCAATACTTTATTGGGAAGTTTGTCTGAATCAGAATTCGTCAAATTCATGTAGTTCAAGACAGCCAAAGAGATATGGGACAAAATCATTCAGAGCTACGAAGGAGACAACCGAGTAAAACGTTCTAAGCTTCAAACTCTCAAAATTCAGTATGAAACTCTTAAGATGCATAGTGATGAAAGTATTGCTAGTTACTCTTTACGTGTAGATGAGATCGTTAATTGTATGAAGAATATGGGTGAAGAGATAAAGGAGGCTACTTTAGTAGAGAAAATTTTGATATCTTTGTCTTCTAAATTTGAGTCAAAATTATTTATCATAGAAGAAAAACAGGATCTTCAATCTATTACTATGGTTCAACTTCATGGAATTCTAACTGCCTTTGAAATGAGGAAAGGAGGTCCATCAGATATGAGAGAAGTTCCTTTCAAAGATATAGCAAAGGGAAAAGAAAAGGAAGAGCACAATGAATCATGATATATTTTAGAAGAAGAAGATGAGGCAAACTTTGTCAAGAAACTTCAAAGGTGTTCCGGAAGATTCAAAGGTAAACTACCATTCAAATGCTTTGCTTGTGGTAGATTCAACCATTATGCTTCCAAATGTACTCATAAAGATAAATATGAAAAGGGAAAGGAATATGCAAAGGGAAATAGAAAATAGGTTGTTAATAGAGAAGTTACTATACCCATGAAGATAGTGATTGTTTATCTAATAGTGATGAAGATGAAACTGAACAAGATTATAAACTACTCATGGCTTATGACAATGATGATTTTTTGGATGACTTAGAAGAGGACGACTTTATTAAGGAAATCAAAAAACTCAAAATCTTCTTAGAAAAAAATAATATGATCATACACACGATGACACATCAACTCACTGAAAGAGAAAGGCATAATGAAAAACTAGAATGTAAAGTTGTGGGTCTAAGAAAAGAACTTGAGAAGACAAAATATCTTAATCTTAGATTTGCTAAAGGGTCAGAAACTTTAAATGAAATCATCAAAGTTCAGCGTTCTCCTCTTATAAAGACGGGTCTTGGATATACTAAACAATCATCCGAATCACAGAATATGTCAACCTCCACCAGAAGCTATCTTTATGCAGCAAAGACCAGTGAGCACTATGTTAATTGTCAGCAAAAGCATAAAAGTACTCATCAGGTAAATCATGATCAATTTACTCCAAGGATAAACATCAATAGAAGAATCAACCAACAATGCCAAAAGATTATATGATCGCATAAACTTATTTAATGCACAATGTTTTTCATGCCATAACTTTGGGAATAAGGTTGCCCAATGTGTTGCTTACAAAACCAGCATGACCAGAGAAGCATGAAATCAAAGGAGCTTAATAGGAATCAAGAAAATTTCCTATTATAACTTTTCTCCTCTTGAAGATTGTGATGCAGGAAAGCGTTCCCTCTATAGACAGAGGTAACCCCTCTAGCCCTAGAGTAGGTCTAGTCACAGCAAAGACAAATCAACAATTGATTTCCTTAAATAGTCATCGTTGGAGGCCTACCTCAAACCGGTGGTCGATGAAGTTTCGTTGCGCTGCTCCAGCTTCCGTTTCCTTCTCCTAAATGAGTGATCAACATGGCACAATACAAAGAAAATAGAGCAAAGCACGTAACCAGAAAACAACAATGATCTATTTACTCACAAAGTCAAGAAGGCATGAGCTATCAAGTCAATTACATACAAGACATAGGAAAACATCATTGATTGTATTAATAATGAATTAAGAGAAAGCTTACAACCGAGTCTTGACGTCGCAAGCCTTCTCAGAGCGTCCAGCCAGTATGTTTCTCAAGCATTCACTCTTCAAGGATGAATCTCCCAACATACAATGTCTCTCTCTCACTCATAAGCTTTAAAACAAAGTTAAGGGCACTCCACAACCTTCGACAAGCTATCAAAAATCCCACACTTGTCACATCCAGACCAACTATCTATCAAACTCAAAAGCACTAGCAGCATTGTTCAACTAAAATAACTATTAACTAGCTAATCAAATCAAAGGTGAGTGCTTTAATAGGAGAAGGAGTCTCCATGAAATGTGGAAGGAAGAGCTCATCCTCAAGGAAGGTAGCATAAATGACGGAACTACCATACCAAAGGGGGAAGGGCAACCCAAACTATGCCAACAACCAAGTCTGGAGTCAGATCTAAGGTGATCTTCCAAATATCAGGATTCCAGAAAACACCATATGCAAACCATGTCAAGTCAGTAAGAAAACCAGAGTTCATTTCATTGAAAAATAAGGATCAGTAAGTAAGCCTCTTGAACTCATCCATACTGATTTATGTGGACCAACAAGGAAAAAGTCACCTCGTGGAGAAGAATACTTTATTTTATTCATTGATTATTTTTCTAGAATGTGTTGGATAGGACTACTAAAGCATAAAGATGAAGCATTTGAAAAGTTTAAAGCCTTCAAAGCTTTAGTTGAAAATGAATCAGATCAAAAAATAAAATGTCTCAGATCTGATCAAGGGGGAGAATTCATATTAGATGAATTCTTTTATTTTTGTGAACAACATCGAGTAAAAACGTAGTTCTCAATCGCCAAAACTCCTCAACAAAATGGCATAGTGGAAAGAATGAACAAAACAGTTCAACAAGTGGCTCAAGCTATGCTTGATGAATCTGGAACTCTTGCAACCTTTTGGGGTGAAGCTGAATTTGTTGTCGTGACTATTCTCAACAAAGCTAATGTTCGGGTAAATAATGATCAAATTCCATATGAACTCTGGTATGGTAAGCCTCCTACTATAAAACACTTTAGAGTTTTTGAAGTAAATGTTTCATCAAAAGGACTAATGAAAAACTTGGCAAGTTTGAATCGAGAGAAGACGAAGGAATTCTTCTTGGTTATTCATCCAAATTAGAGGATACAAATGTTATAATAAAAGACTTCAGAAAGTTGTTGAATGCATTGATGTAGTAAATGGTGAAGCATGCAAAAATACGAAAAAAATGAAATCAATAGAGGAATATGACAATGAGGAAGACAGTGAATGATTTCCCGTATCAAATCAAAATGATATAGCAGAAGAAACCAATGAAGCACCAGAAGAAGATACAACAGACAAGGAAAAGACTCCATCCAAGTATGTTCAAAAGAATCATCCAGAATCTCAAATTCTAGGAGAAAAAGTTTCTGGAGTATATACAAGAAGAACTCTTATAGGTACCTCGAGTTATCTAGCATTACAATCCTCCATAGAACCACAAAATGTAAATGAAGCTAGTAAATATGAATGTTGGGTTAAGGCCATGGATGAAGAACTTGACCAAATTGAAAAGAATGATACATGGGAATTAGTTCCTAGACCTCATGATAAAAATATTATAGGAACAAAATTGGAATTTAAGAATAAGTGGAATGAAAATGGAGAGGTTATTATAAAGAAAGCAAGACTTGTTTGTAAAGGGTATGATCAATAAGAAGGTATTGTTTAATCTAACCAACTTTGACTCTATCCCAAGTCAAGTTTACTTAACAATTCCCCCCTTAAACTTGACTTGGGGTTCCTTGACTGACTCTAGCCAAAGCTGCTAAGTGAGACAATCCCGCTCACTCTAGCTCTTACCCCCCTTAGAGTTTTTACCTGGGGTATTGTTAACCCGACATCCCCCCTATCACCTAGGTCTAACTCAAACTTTACCGGTGATTACCCAAGGGTACACATGCCTTACCAAGTCTTACAGTAGTATGCCCATTTACATGCAATAATTTTGACTTCATTATTTTTTTTTTTTGCTTATTGTTGCAGCGATTTTGATCCATCTTCTCTCAATTTTATTTTCTCAAAAACTTCTATCAAATCGCTCAACTGCGATTCCAACTAGAACCTCGTAAATTCCAGCACCGGTGGCCTCAAGTAGCAGAAAACGAACAATTTTCGAATCCGCATAAACAATTTTCTTCTACTGACCTTCTTTAAATAGCCACTTGAATCCCGAACAATATATCGCAAATGCACTGATCTGTAAAAAGGCTGCATTGATTTCATCAGGCACTATAAACCCCTGGCATCAAAGAATCCCTTTGAAGCCAATATCTGGCTCTGATACTAGTTGTTAAGAAATTTACCGCATAACGTAAATAATTACTGAGAGGAATAAATATAAAAATACCAGCAACAACCATAAACATATAAACACACATGTTTATCTGGGAAAACCCCAACTTCGGGGAAAAACCCGATCATAATGAAATTTCATTATCCTGGCCAAAACCCTGGCCAATCCGGCCAAGTGAGCCTTCACTGCTCACTTCCACGCCCTTGCATTACAATGAAGTCCTTCCAGTGTTTTATAAGCTCCATTACACATAATACCACAGCACAATACTATGGGTGCACAATACCATCTGCCCCAAAACCATCACTCTTTAACCTAGTCAACTTTGACTCTATCCTGAGTCAAGTTTACCTAACATCTAGCATTACAATCCTCCATAGAACCACAAAATGTAAATGAAGCTAGTAAATATGAATGTTGTGTTAAGGCCATGGATGAAGAACTTGACCAAATTGAAAAGAATGATACATGGGAATTAGTTCCTAGACCTCATGATAAAAATATTATAGGAACAAAATTGATATTTAAGAATAAGTGGAATGAAAATGGAGAGGTTATTAGAAACAAAGCAAGACTTGTTTGTAAAGGGTATGCTCAACAAGAAGGTATAGACTTTGAAGAAACGTTCGCACCTGTTTCTAGACTTGAAGCCATAAGAATGTTTCTTGCTCTTTCTAGTTTTCAAAAATCAAAGTATATCAAATGGATGTAAAATTAGTTTTTCTTAATGGATTTTTAGAAGAAGAAGTTTATATTGAGCAACCAGAAGGATTCATTCTAGGAAACGATGCAAAACTTGTATGCAAGCTCAAAAAGGCTCTTTATGGATTGAAACAAGCTCCAAGGACTTGGTATTATCACCTTGACAAATATCTACAACAACAAGGTTTCACAAAAGGTTCTGCAGATAACAACTTATATACAAAGATTGAAAATGATAAACTGCTAGTTATTGTTGTTTATGTTGATGATATTATCTTTGGTAGCAATGAAGATCTATGAGTCAGAACTTTGCCTCAGTTGTGTAGCAAGAATTTGAAATATCCTTACTTGGTGAACTTACTTATTTTATTGGTCTACAAGTACAACAAACAAAAGATGGTATTTTTCTTTCACAAATTAAATATCTCAAGAAGGTTTTGAAGAAGTACGGAATGGAAGATTCTAAACCAGTATCTACTCCAACGGTAACAGGATGCAGTCTCAGTTCTAACGATGAATCACTTGCAATGAAAAAACCAACATACAGATCTATCATTGGAAGTCTTCTTTATCTAATATGTACCAGACCTGATATCATGCATGCAGTAGCAATTGTTGGAAGGTTCCAAGAAAATCCAAAGGAATCACATCTTCAAGCAGTAAAAAGATAATTCAAATATCTTCAAGAAACTCAAGGCTTTGGTCTATGGTATCCTAAAGATACAGATCTTACTCTTCATGCATATGTAGATGTAGATTGGGCAGGAAATGTTGATGATCAAAAAAACACTAGTGGATGTGCATTCTAAATGGGATCATAGTTAGTGTCTTGTTTCAACAAGGAACAAAGTTCGATTTCCTTATCTACAGATGAAGCGAAATATGGGGCTGCTGCATCTTGTTGCACACAAATACTCTGGATGATGCAAACATCGCAAGATATTCAAGTCAGATGTACTCTGCCCATCTCCATTCTATGTGATAAAACAAGCGCCATCATTATTTCAAAAAATCCATTCATGCACTCCAAGACCAAGAACATACCCATTAAGTGCCATTTTCTACGAGAACATGGGCTTGAACAAAAAGGTGAAATTGGAGTATGTTCCCTCCAAAGAACAGGCTATTGATATATTCATCAAAATGCTTCCTAGAGAAACATTTGAATATCTCATACAAAAGCTGGGAGTAGTTTCTACATCATCCTACTCTTAAATCCAGTTTTTCATAGGAAGGTTCCTATACGTACGTTTCATGAAGGATAGTCGAGTATATACGTGAGTTTCTATGATTGAAGAAGCGTATATGTTTTTCTGATAGAAAAACATTGTGTCAAACTCTGATATGCGTGCTCGATCTAATATTGATAATTATAGTCTATTGTTATGCTTTTTTCATTGATTTTTATATGACCCATGAACATGCCTCGATGAATGATTTGTTGACAATGTACAGGTAGCACAGGTTCAGGGGGAGCATTATTCTCATCAAACATTATGCATTATTGGCATTATTGTTGTTGATTTCAGCTATGGTTTCAGATATTCATATCAATTGTTGCATATGTCATGTAGAGATCTGGGGCGTAATAGGTCTCCTTGTGTCATAGTTTATTTCTAAATGAGTCCTATTGGACATATGATGTAATTTGTATCCCCACTATGCATGGGAAGGATGATGTGATAATTTCTATTTTAGCCATGTATAAACAATTGGTATATCCCCACTTGGTTGGGTGGCTGAGTCAAATTTGGTGTATCCCCACTTGTTTGGGTGATTGATGTATGTATCAGTCATTGGTCTTAAGGAGGTCATACTCTCTTAGTTGAGTTAGAGTCATGTTATTCTTTTGAAACATATCTGTGCAGACTCTACATGTATTCAGGGGGAGCATGGACAGCATGTGTATCTCAAAGGGGGAGAATATCTTGGTCCGCCCTTTTCCATTGATGTTAAAGGAGGAGAGTATTTTAGTGTTGCTTGATATCTCTAACAGTTCGTACAGCTTGCAGTAATCAACACCAATATGATTGTCATCAAGTCCAAAGGGGGCGATTGTTGGCATTATGATACAAGTGTTGTCCTTGAAGGAAACTCTCTCACGGGTCATCTCAAATTTGGTAGCAGGTCAATTTAAAGGTAACAGGGAATTGGTACAAAATAACAGGAAGTTGGAACAAATGTCTACTGATCAGAATCAATAATTTGAAGGAAATGATGTTTTCAGATAGTTTAAGTGTTATATGTAGGTTCGGCTTAACAAAGCAACGTATACATGCAGGTTCACGAAACAAAAAGAGTGTATACGTATGCATGCACTTTCACAAGCGAAAAAACACACATGGGTTGGAAAATCAAGAAAATTAAAGAGTAAAGAATACCAAGGGTCAATACCATGGTATTAGCCCACAATATTGAGTGGATTAATGGTTATTTGATCCTGTCCAAGAATACCACTGGCTCTAAGTGTTTTTTTGGTCTGAAGTATTGAGGAAGCCCAAAACTATATAAGTAGGAGAAGATCAAAGGGCCAGAAGTGCAAGTGAAAAGGTTTCTCGGGAAGACTTCTATCTGAAGTATATTTGATGTTCCAGAGACTATGATTATGATATAATCTGAAATATTTTGTGCACCTTGAATTGAATGTTGGATCAGGATCATGAGACCTGAAATGACTTATCATTGAATGATCTGATATTGGTTGGGCTATAAATGATTGCTTACACCTATTTTACTATTTAAATTTCATTGTATGTGTATGTCTAAAGTCTGGAATAGCAGCGAAGTTACGAGTTAATATTTGCAGATCTATACGTTGGTTTGCCTTGGTAAAGGCACGTGTACACGCAAGTTCAACTCTTCCAAGTAGCATATGCAAAGGAAAATCCTATTGTTCAGAAATGACTGATCTATCTTATCACTGCTATTATTTTACTGTTGTCTTTCAATAAAGTCTTCTTAGATCTGAATATAAAACTAAATACATAAGGAGATTGTGTCTGATTGACTGATTGATTAAGTGAGAAGGGTTATCTTTGATGCTGACTATCTAGATCTCTGCAAATTGACTGTAGATGTTCAAAATATTATTAGTTGGTACAGATCTAATTTAGAAGGTTTTATGTTTCAGTAGTTCTCAAGGTATACGCAAGTTTTGTTAAAGGAAGTAACGCATACACTAATGTTGGGTTTAGTAAAGTAGTGTATGCATTCTCATGTATGATTTTTGAGGTTTCACCTTGTTCTAAAAGATGATGCAAGTTTCTGGGTTCAACACAGTGTTCTGGAGACAGTGATTTGATTTTTCAGATTAACTGATTGGTTGTTGATGCAGTTTGAGTTTCAAAGTTTCTGATGGGTCCATTATGAAAATTTAATGAAACAAGGCCTTCGTATTGTGTTGTTGTTTACCAAGAGCATCCATTCTAAAAATTAATGAAACATGGTCCCTGGAGGAAGAGAAAAGGTCATAACCTTCTATAGGTTGGCGTATACGTACTAGTAAAAACATCCGCTAATGTAAGAGCTAGGGGGTTGTAGCTCCCTTCCCTTAGAAGCTAGAAAACGAGAGAAGGTTGTAATCTTCTGTAGGTACGTGCTTACATACTGGAATGCGTTTTCACTAGTACAAGATTGTAAAAAAAAAAATTTATATTAAAAGAAGACAGAGACGACAACAGTGGGTGGTTTTTCTCCTACATTGGGTTTCCACCTTAAATCTTGGTGTTCATGTGTGTTGTTTATGTGTGATGGTTTATTTTGTTATTATTGCACATAGTTACTATATAATAAGATACCAATGCACTGTCTAAAGATCAACACATGATAAATTGACTAAATCATAATTTCTTTGGGTATACGTTGGTTTCCTTAATCATAGTTGCGTACACATGCAAGTTCCCTTCATTGAAGTAACGTATATAAATCTATTTTGGAATTGAAAAATTATTGAATTTCAAATACTGATTAACCCCCCCTCTCAGTATTATTTCTTCAATTGGTAACAAAGAAGGTCCTTTAGAAGAAGCTTGATCACTTCAAGGGATATATTTCAAGATGAACAATCACGGAGGAATGGAATCTATCAGACCACAAACCTTCAATGGGAACAACTTGGTATATTTGAAAATAAGAACGAGAGCTTATCTTCAATCACTTGGAGCCAATGTTTGGGAAATTTTGCAAGGAAGATATCATTTCCCGCAGCAATACCTACAGATACAGCAGGTAATAAGTTATACAAAACCAATACCAAAGCAGTCAATACTTTATTGGGAAGTTTGTCAGAATCAGAATTCGTCAAAGTCATGTAGTTCAAGACAGCCAAAGAGATATGGGACAAAATCATTCAGAGCTACGAAGGAGACAACCGAGTAAAACATTCTAAGCTTCAAACTCTCAAAATTCAGTATGAAACTCTTAAGATGCATAGTGATGAAAGTATTTCTAGTTACTTTTTACGTGTAGATGAGATCATTAATTGTATGAAGAATATGGGTGAAGAGATAAAGGAGGCTACTTTAGTAGAAAAAATTTTGATATCTTTGTCTTCTAAATTTGAGTCGAAAGTATTTATCATAGAAGAAAAGCAGAATCTTCAATATATTACTATGGTTCAACTTCATGGAATTCTAACTGCCTTTGAAATGAGGAAAGGAGGTCCATCAGATATGAGAGAAGTTGCTTTCAAAGATATAGCAAAGGGAAAAGAAAAGGAAGAGCACAATGAATCATGATATATTTTAGAAGAAGAATATGAGGCAAACTTTGTCAAGAAACTTCAACGGGGTTCTGGAAGATTCAGAGGTAAACTACCATTCAAATGCTTTTCTTGTGGTAGAGTCGGCCATTATGCTTCCAAATTTCCTCATAAAGATAAATATGAAAATGGAAATGAATATGCAAAGTCCAATAGAAAATAGGTTGTTAATAGAGAAGTTACTATACCCATGAAGATAGTGATGGTTTATCTAATAGTGATGAAGATGAAACTAAACAATATTATAAACTACTCATGGCTTATGACAATGATGATTTCTTGAATGACTTAGAAGAGGAAGACTTTATTAAAGAAATCACAAAACTCAAAATATTTTTAGAAGAAAAGAATATGATCATAGACATGATGACACATCAACTCACTGAAAGAGAAAGGAATAATGAAAAACTAGAATGTAAAGCTGTGGGTCTAAGAAAAGAACTTGAGAAGACAAAATCTCTTAATCTTAGATTTGCTAAAGGGTCAGAAACTTTAAATGAAATCATCAAAGTTCAGTGTTCTCCTCTTATAAAGACGGGTCTTGGATATACTAAACAATCATCTGAATCACAAAATATGTCAACCTCCAGCAGAAGCTATCTTTATGCAGGAAAGACGAGTGAACACTATGTTAATTGTCAGCAAAAGCCTAAAAGTACTCATCAGGTAAATCATGATCAATTTACTCCAAGGATAAACATCAATAGAAGAATCAACCAACAATGAAAAAAGATTCTATGATCGCAGAAACTTCTTTAATGCACAATGTTTTTCATGCCATAACTTTGGGAATAAGGTTGCTCAATGTGTTTCTTAAAAAACCAGCATGTCCAGAGAAGCATGAAATCAAAGGAGTGTAATAGGAATCAATAAATGTTCCTATAATAAATTTTCTCCTCTTGAAGATTCTGATGCAGGAAAGTGTTCCCTCTACAGACAGAGGCAACCCTCTAGCCCTAGAGTAGGTCTAGTCACAGCAAAGAGAGATCAACAATTGATTTCCTTAAATAGTCATCGTTGGAGGCCTACCTCAAACCGGTGGTCGATGAAGTTTCGTTGCGCTGCTCCAGCTTCCGTTTCCTTCTCCTAAATCAGTGATCAACCTGGAACAATACAAATAAAACACAGCAAAGCACGTAACCAGAAAACAACAATGATCTATTTACTCACAAAGTCAAGAAGGCATGAGCTATCAAGTCAATTACATACAAGACATAGGAAAACATCATTGATTGTATTAATAATGAATTAAGAGAAAGCTTACAACCGAGTCTTGACGTCGCAAGCCTTCTCAGAGGGTCCAGCCAGTATGTTTCTTAAGCATTCACTCTTCAAGGATGAATCTCCCAACATACAATGTCTCTCTCTCACTCATAAGCTTTAAAACAAAGTTAAGGGCACTACACAACCTTCCACAAGCTATCAACAATCCCACACTTGTCACATCCACACCAACTATCTATCAAACTCAAAAGCACTATCAGCATTGTTCAACTAAAAGAACTAGTAACTCGCTAATCAAATCAAAGGCGAGTGCTTTAATAGGAGAAGGAGTCTCCATGAAATGTGGAAGGAAGAGCTCATCCTCAAGGAAGGTAGCACAAATGATGGAACTACAATACCAGAGAGGGAAGGGCAACCCAAACTATGCCAACAACCAAGTCTGGAGTCAGATCTAAGGTGATCTTCCAAATATCAGGATTCCAGAAAATACCATATGCAAACCATGTCAAGTCGATAAGAAAACCAGAGTTCATTTCATTGAAAAAGAAGGATCAGTAAGTAAGCCTTTTGAACTCATCCTTACTGATTTATGTGGACCAACAAGGAAAAAGTCACCTCGTGGAGAAGAATACTTTATTTTATTCATTTATTAGTTTTCTAGAATGTGTTGGATAGGTCTACTAAAGCATAAAGATGAAGCATTTTAAAAGTTTAAAGCCTTCAAAGCTTTAGTTGAAAAGGAATCAGATCAAAAAATCAAATGTCTCAGATCTGATCGAGGGGGAGAATTCATCTCAGATGAATTCTTTTATTTTTTTGAACAACATCGAATAAAAACGTAGTTCTCAATCGCGAGAACTCCTCAACAAAATGGCATAGTGGAAAGAATGAACAAAATAGTTCAACAAGTGTCTCAAGCTATGCTTGATGAATCTGGAACTCTTGTAACCTTTTGGGGTGAAGCTGATTTTTTTGTCATGACTATTCTCAACAAAGCTAATGTTCGGGTAAATAATGATCAAATTCCATATGAACTCCAGTATGGTAAGCCTCCTACTATAAAACACTTTAGAGTTTTTGAAGTAAATGTTTCATCAAAAGCACTAATGAAAAAACTTGGAAAGTTTGAATCGAGAGAAGACAAAGGAATTCTTCTTGGTTATTCATCCATATTAAAGGAAACAAATGTTATAATAAAAGACTTCAGAAAATTGTTGAATGCATTGATGTAGTAATTGAGGAAGCATGAAAAATCCAGAAAAAATGAAATCAATAGAGGAATATGACAATGAGGAAGACAGTGAAGGATTTCCCGTATCAAATCAAAATGATATAGTGGAAGAAACCAATGAAGCACCAGAAGAAGATACAACAGACAGGGAAAAGACTCCATCCAAGTATGTTCAAAAGAATCATCCAGAATCTCAAATTCTAGGAGAAAAAGCATGTGGAGTATAGACAAGAAGAACTCTTATAGGTACCTCGAGTTATCTAGCATTACAATCCTCCATAGAACCACAAAATGTAAATGAAGCTAGTAAATATGAATGTTGGGTTAATGCCATGGATGAAGAACTTGACCAAATTGAAAAGAATGATACATGGGAATTAGTTCCTAGACCTCATGATAAAAATATTATATGAACAAAATTGATATTTAAGAATAAGTGGAATGAAAATGGAGAGGTTATTAGAAACAAAGCAAGACTTGTTTGTAAAGGGTATGCTCAACAAGAAGGTATAGACTTTGAAGAAACGTTCACACCTGTTTCCAGACTTGAAGCCATAAGAATGTTTCTTGCTCTTTCTAGTTTTCAAAAATCAAAGTATATCAAATGGATGTAAAATTAGTTTTTCTTAACGTATTTTTAGAAGAAGAAGTTTATATTGAGCAACCAGAAGGATTCATTCTAGGAAATGATGCAAAACTTGTATGCAAGCTCAAAAAGGCACTTTATGGCCTGAAACAAGCTCCAAGGTCTTGGTATTATCACCTTGACAAATATCTACAACAACAAGGTTTCACAAAAGGTTCTGCAAACAACAACTTATATACAAAGATTGAAAATGATAAAATGCTAGTTATTGTTGTTTATGTTGATGATATCATCTTTGGTAGCAATGAAGATCTATGAGTCAGAACTTTGCCTCGGTTGTGTAGCAAGAATTTGAAATATCCTTACTTGGTGAACTTACTTATTTTCTTGGTCTACAAGTACAGCTAACAAAAGATGGTATTTCTTTCACAAATTAAATATCTCAAGAAGATTTTGAGGAAGTACGGAATGGAAGATTCTAAACCAGTATGTACTCTAATGGTAACGGGATGCAGTCTCAGTTCTATCGATGAATCACTTGCAATGAACAAACCGACATACAGATCTATGATTGGAAGTCTTATTTATCTAATATGTACCAGACCTGATATCATGCACGTAGTAGGAATTGTTGGAAGGTTCCAAGAAATTCCAAAGGAATCACATATTCAAGCAGTAAAAAGATAATTCAAATATCTTCTAGGAACTCAAGGCTTTGGTCTTGGTATCCTAAAGATACAGATCTTACTCTTCATGCATATGTAGGTGTAGATTGGGCAGGAAATGTTGATGATCAAAAAAACACTAGTGGAGGTGCATTCTAAATGGGATCATAGTTAGTGTCTTGTTTCAACAAGAAACAAAGTTCGATTTCCTTATCTACAGATGAAGTAGAATATGCGGCCGATCCATCTTGTTGCACACAACTACTCTGGATGATGCAAATATCGCAAGATATTCAAATCAGATGTACTATGCCCATCTCCATTCTATGTGATAATACAAGCGCCATCATTATTTCAAAAAACCATTCATGCACTCCAAGACCAACAACATACCCATTAAGTACCATTTTCTACGAGACAAGTGCTTGTACAAAAGGTTAAATTGGAGTATGTTCCCTCCAAAGAACATGCTATTGATATATTCATCAAACTGCTTCCTAGAGAAACATTTGAATATCTAATACAAAAGCTTGGAGTACTTTCTACATCATCCTACTGTTAAATCCATTTTTTTTTAGGAAGGCTCCTATACGTAGGTTTCATGAAGGATAGTCGCGTATATATGTGAGTTTGTGTTGTTGAAGAAGCGTATATATTTTTCTGATAGAAAAACATTGTGTCAAACTCTGATATGTGTGTTCGGTCTAATATTTTTAATTATAGTCTATTGTTATGCTTTGTTCGTTGATTTTTATTTGACCCATGAACATGCCTCGATGAATGATTTGTTGACAATGTACAGGTATCACAGGTTCAGGGGGACCATTATTCTCATCAAACACTCTGCATTATTGGCATTATTGTTGTTGATTTCAGCTATGGTTTCATATATTCATATCAATTGTTGTGTATGTCATGTAGAGATCTGGGGTATAATATGTCTCCTTGTGTCATAGTTTATTTCTAAATGAGTCCTATTGGACATATGATGTAATTTTTATCCCCACTATGCATGGGAAGGATGATATAATAATTTCTATTTTCGCCATGTATAAACAATTGGTATGTCCCCACTTGGTTGGGTGGCTGAGTCAAATTTGGTGTATCCCCACTTGTTTGGGTGATTGATGTATGTATGAGTCATTGGTCTTAAGGAGGTAATACTCTCTTGGTTGAGTTAGAGTCATGTTATTCTTTTGAAACATATCTGTGCAGACTCTACATGTACTCAGGGGGAGCATGGACAGCATGTGTATCTCAAAGGGGGAGAATATCATGGTCCGCCCTTTTCCCTTGATGTTAAAGGAGGAGAGTATTTTAGTTTTTCTTGATATCTCTAACAATTCGTACAGCTTGCAGTAATCAACACCAATATGGTTGCCATCAAGTCCAAAGGGGGCAATTGTTGGCATTATGATACAAGTGTTGTCCTTGATGGAAACTCTCTCACATGAGATCTCAAATTTGGTAACAGGTCAATTTAAAGGTAACAAGGCATTGGTACAAAATAACAGGAAGTTGGAACAAAGGTCTTCTGATCAGAATCAAGAATTTGAAGGAAAATGATGTTTTCAGATAGTTTAAGTTGTATATGCAGGTTCGGCTTAACAAAGTAACGTATACATGCATGTTCATGAAACAAAAAGAGTGTATACGTATGCACGCACTTTCACAAGAGAAAAAACACATATGGGTTGGAAAATCAAGAAAATTAAAGAGTAAAGAATACCAAGGGTCAATACCATGGTATTAGCCCACAATATTGAGTGGATTAATGGTTATTTGATCCCGTCAAAGAATACCACTGGCTCTAAGTGTTTTTTTGGTCCGAGGTATTGAGGAAGGCCAAACTATATAAGTAGGAGAAGATCAAAGGGCCAGAAGTGCAAGTGAAAAGTTTTCTCATGAAAACTTCTATCTGAAGTATATTTGATGTTCTAGAGACTATGATTATCATATAATCTGAAATATTTTGTTCACCTTGAATTGAATGTTGAATCAGGATCATGAGACCTGAAATGACTTATCATTGAATGATCTGATATTGGTTGGGCTAGAAATGATTTCTTACACCTATTTTACTATTTAAATTTCATTGTATGGGTATGTCTAAAGTCTGGAATAACAGCGAAGTTACGAGTTAATATTTGCAGATCTATACGTTGGTTTGCCTTGGTAAAGGCACATGTACACGCAAGTTCGACTCTTCCAAGTAGCATATGCAAAGGAAAATCGTATTGTTCAGAAATGACTGATATATCTTATCACTGCTGTTGTTTTACTATTGCCTTTCAATAAAGTCTTCTTAGATCTGAATATAAAACTAAATGCATAAGGAGCTTGTGTCTAATTAACTGATTGATTAAGTGAGAATGGTTATCTTTGATGCTGACTATCTAGATCTCTGCAAATTGACTGTAGATGTTCAAAATATTATTAGTTGGTAGAGATCTAATTTAGAAGTTTTTATGTTTCAGTAGTTCTCAAGGTATACGTAAGTTTTGTTAAAGGAAGTAACGCATACACTCAGGTTGGGTTTAGTAAAGTATCATTTGCATTCTCATGTATGATTTTTGAGGTTTCACCTTGTTCTAAAAGATTATGTAAGTTTCTGGGTTCAGCACAGTGTTCTGGAGACAATGATCTGATTATTCAGATTAATTGATTGTTGGTTGATGCAGTTTGAGTTTCAAAGTTTCTGATGGGTCCAGTATGAAAATTTGATGAAACGAGGCCTTCGTATTGTGTTGTTGTTTACCAAGAGCATCCATTCTGAAAATTAATGAAACATGGTCCCTAGAGTAAGAGAAAAGGTCGTAACCTTCTATAGGTTGGCGCATACATACTAGTAAAAACATCAGCTAGTGTAAGAGCTAGGGGGTTGTAGCTCCCTTCCATTAGAAGCTAGAAAGTTAGAGAAGGTTGTAACCTTCTGCAGGTACGTGCCTACATACTGGTATGTGTTTGCACTAGTATAAGATTGTAAACAAATTTTTGTTATATTAAAAGAAGACAGAGACGACAACAGTGGGTGGTTTTTCTCCTACATTGGGTTTCCACCTTAAATCTTGGTGTTCATGTGTGTTGTTTATGTGTGATGGTTTATTTTGTTATTATTGCACATAGTTACTATATAATAAGATACCAATGCACTGTCTAAAGATCAACACATGATAAATTAACTAAATCATAAGTTCTTTGGGTATACGTTGGTTTCCTTAATCATAGTTGCGTACACATGCAAGTTCCCTTCATTGAAGTAACGTATATAAATCTGTTTTGGAATTGAAAAATTATTGAATTGCAAACACTGATTAACCCCCCCTCTCAGTATTATTTCTTCAATTGGTAACAGAGCAGGTCCTTCAGAAGAAGCTTGATCACTTCAAGGGATATATTTCAAGATGAACAATCACGAAGGAATGCAATCTATCAGACCACAAATCTTCAATGGGAACAACTTGGTATATTGGAAAATAAGAACGAGAGCTTATCTTCAATCACTTGGAGCCAATGTTTGGGAAATTGTGCAAGGAGGATATCAATTTCCCGCAGCAATACCTACATATACAATAGGTAATAAGTTATACAAAACCAATGCAAAAGCAGTCAATACTTTATTGGGAAGTTTGTCAGAATCAGAATTCGTCAAAGTCATGTAGTTCAAGATAGCCAAAGAGATATGGGACAAAATCATTCAGAGCTACGAAGGAGACAACCGAGTAAAACTTTCTAAGCTTCAAACTCTCAAAATTCAGTAGGAAACTCTTAAGATGCATAGTTATGAAAGTATTGCTAGTTACTTCTTACATGTAGATGAGATCGTTTATTTTATGAAGAATATGGGTGAAGAGATAAAGGAGGCTACTTTAGTAGAGAAATTTTTGATATCTTTGTCTTCTAAATTTGAGTCAAAAGTATTTATCATAGAAGAAAAGCAAGATCTTCAATATATTACTATGGTTCAACTTCATGGAATTCTAACTGCTTTTGAAATGAGGAAAGGAGGTCCATCAGATATGAGAGAAGTTGCTTTCAAAGATATAGCAAAGGGAAAAGAAAAGGAAGAGCACAATGAATCAGGATATATTTTAGAAGAAGAAGATAAGGCAAACTTTGTCAAGAAACTTCAACAGGGTTCCGGAAGATTCAGAGGTAAACTACCATTCAAATGCTTTGCTTGTGGTAGATTCAGCCATTATGCTTCCAAATGTCCTCATAAAGATAAATATGAAAAGGGAAAGGAATATGCAAAGGGCAACAGAAAATAGGTTTTTAATAGAAAAGTTACTATACCCATGAAGATAGTGATGGTTTATCTAATAATGATGAAGATGAAACTAAACAAGATTATAAACTACTCATGGCTTATGACAATGATGATTTTTTCGATGACTTAGAAGAGGAAGACTTTATTAAATAAATCACAAAACTCAAAATCTTTTTAGAATAAAAGAATATGATCATAGATGACACATCAACTCACTGAAAGAGAAAGCCATAATGAAAAACTAGAATGTAAAGTTGTGGGTCTAAGAAAAGAACTTGAGAAGACAAAATCTCTTAACCTTAGATTTTCTAAAGGGTCAGAAACTTTAAATGAAATCATCAAAGTTCAGCGTTCTCCTCTTATAAAGACGGGTCTTCGATATACTAAACAATCATCTGAATCACAAAATATGTCAACCTCCACCAGAAGTTATCTTTATGCAGGAAAGACCAATGAACACTATGTTAATTGTCAGCAAAATCCTAAAAGTACTCATCAAGTAAATCATGATCAATTTACTCCAAGGATAAACATCAATAGAAGAATCAACCAACAATGCCAAAAGATTCTATGATTGCAGAAACTTCTTTAATGCACAATGTTTTTCATGCCAGAAATTTGGGAATAAGGTTGCTCAATGTGTTGCTTACAAAACCAGCATGGCCAGAGAAGCATGAAATCAAAGGAGCATAATAGGAATCAAGAAAAGTTCCTATAATAACTTTTCTCCTCTTGAAGATTGTGATGCAGGAACGTGTTCCCTCTACAGACAGAGGAAACCCCTTTAGCCCTAGAGTAGGTCTAGTCACAGTAAAGATAGATCAACAATTGATTTCCTTAAATGGTCATCGTTGGAGGCCTACCTCAAACCGGTGGTCGATGAAGTTTCGTTGCGCTACTCCAGCTTCCGTTTCCTTCTCCTCGATGAGTGATCAACCTGGAACAATACAAAGAAAACACAGCAAAGCACGTAACCAGAAAACAACAATGATCTATTTACTCACAAAGTCAAGAAGGCATGAGCTATCAAGTCAATTACATACAAGACATAGGAAAACATCATTGATTGTATTAATAATGAATTAAGAGAGAGCTTACAACCGAGTCTTGACGTCGCAAGCCTTCTAAGAGGGTCCAGCCAGTATGTTTCTCAAGCATTCACTCTTCAAGGATGAATCACCCAACACACAATGTCTCTCTCTCACTCATAAGCTTTAAAATAAAGTTAAGGGCACTCCACAACCTTCCACAAGCTATCAACAATCCCACACTTGTCACATCCACACCAACTATCTATCAAACTCAAAAGCACTAGCAGCACTGTTCAACTAAAAGAACTATTAACTAGCTAATCAAATCAAAGGTGAGTGCTTTAATAGGAGAAGGAGTCTCCATGAAATGTGGAAGGAAGAGCTCATCCTCAAGGAACGTAGCACAAATGACGGAACTACCATACCAGAGGGGGAAGGGCAACCCAAACTATGCCAACAACCAAGTCTGGAGTCATCCAGAAGGTCGACTGTTGAAACGAATTCACCCAATTTGGATCGTCATGGGCCGTAAACTAATCCTGAGTGATGACATCGCGAGTAGGCAATGAATGTAGACTCATCATCGCCATATACAACTTGTAACCTCGCACTAGGTCTAGAAATCCGACTGTCATGGGAAACAAATGTACTCCAGCGACGGAGTCGCGATGAGACCATTATGGACATGGGAATGTCGCGTATATAAAGGGTTTACTCGCGACAAGGGAGAAGCTTAGGGAATGAGGATCAATTGCAGCAACATCGAGCATTTTCTTAATCTTCTTACATCAGTGGGAAGATATGAACATGTTGATTTGGCACATGACACAGTAGAAGGACTGAAATGAGGATAGTGACAAATTAATGTGTAAGAAATGCCCCCTAAAGCATGAAGCCCGAGAGAGTGGGAGGTGTGAAATGCTTTAAAAAATTATCTAAACTGGAATCACCTTGAAAATCCTGCAGGCGCAAGTACAAATAATATATGTGATATTGAAATACATATAGTCTAGGCATGGGTGCAGCCATCCATAAGACATATGAAACCTGGTCTGTCGTATGGATGCAGCCACCCAGTTGATAAGACCATAATAATGACAAAGGTATGGTCACATCCATCCATCAAAGAGTCATATATGTAATCAAGAACCAATCCAAGCAACCCGAACATATGTAATCTTAGTTCAGGGTCTTGAAACCTCAACCGATCATAGTACAAAATCTATCATGTGAATAGATGTGCTGAAGTCAAACATGATAGAAAGTCGCTTGATTATTGGTCTACAGTGGCCAGCAATAACCCCCTTCTTATTTAGTTTTATTACTAATACTAAATAAGTGGAGACCCTTTATCCAAAAATTTAAAAAAATAAATTAGTGCTTGTATTCCCTTTTTGAATAAATCTTACTATCATAAACTTAGGAGAATACCCGAAAAATATAAAAAGACTTAAGTTTTATGATAAGTTCGAACAAAACCGTTCTCTCAATAAAAAGCGTCTCATTACAAAAAGGTAATGGATGCCATCCTATAAATAGAATCCTAAGATTGCGAAATTGCAATGCGAAATCACACACTGAAGACACTCATCCCATTACAGTTCTTTATATGCCTCAAATCTCACTTAAGGTGAAATACCTCAAACCGCCGATATGCGATGGCACGTCTCACAAATCGAATTTCACAGAAAACATATGGTAATAGATGATTGTCACACACAACGCATCAGCAATATTGTGATCTGCGATATTGCGAAACAAATCGCAAAATCGCCTTATCGCAAATCTGCAGGGCTCGTCATTCTAAAAAGCTTTTCCATAAACCAATGCCCAGTAATGCGCATTAATATTAATCTGATGAGTTAGTTGGTGATCATTAATGAAATATGGTTTTGATCTGATTGAAGGGCCATTTCACGTAGGGTGATATATTTTATATGCTTTCAACATTTAAAGTTTTCTCTTCACTTTTTCTTATCATTACTCTTTCCTCATTTGCAAATTGCAGGAGTGAAAAGCGGAGCAGTATACATAGCAGTGTTCAGAATATTATGGGAAATAAGGGAAAAGCTCCGAGTTCTGAAGACAAAGAAATGACGCCCTTATACATAGACACCACCTATAATAGAGACGTCGGCGTTACTACTTGGGAAGGCATGCACAGTCTACTCGAGGAAGAAAATCCCAGAGTATGGAAGTTACAACAACCACAGACTCATGTAGGACGTCTGAGGCATCGATTACAGAACTAGCATGCTTGTTCTTACACAGGATAGCGGCGAGGCCCAAGAATCTTCCATACATGAACATGGTCAAATGGATACTGGATAGTGCTGAGGTAACAGACAAACAGTTTAAGACTCAGAGTCGAGAACTCATGGAGTCGTTCTTTCCACAAAATTTCAGGTTTATATCCTCTAACAAAAAGAATGCAAGAGGCGAAAAATAGCACTAGGAAAGCCCGGATCGAGAAACAAAGGTAGTTTCCGATGCACGATTAGCGCTAATCATGCATCATCAGGCAACACCCCTTGTGAAGGAAAGCCTTTGATCACTCAGTTCCCTGTAAACCCGCAAAGTTGTAGGAAAAAGTGCTAAAGGCTAAAGGAAAAACTCGAGCTCTAAAAACCAGTGGTATCTATCAGGGATATCCTTAAGTGGTATGTAAATTTCTACCAAATGTACAACATCTACAGACAAGCTGGAGACAAAAGGCTCTAGAAAGAGCAGAGTCCATCAAAAGGTTAACCAAGTAGAATTAGGATTCTTACTAGAAGTACTTGGTAAAACCACATAGTCAGTGCATGACTCTCAAATGCCTCACTAACTCTGCCTAGAAGATGGCGCCAGCACTTGCCGATTATGTTTTCGCAGGACAGCTAAAGTCGGAGGTCGGTCAACCAACTCTCCTCAAGCCAATGTTGGATGCTTGCGACTACAAGGAACAGATACATAGATAGTTAATTTCCAAATTTAGTTTTAGATTTAGTTTTAGTTTTGCTTTATTTTTGCCCGAAATGAGAACAGTCATTTAAACTGCCTCCTCTATTTTTGTAATAAACTATTTTTAAATTTAGCTAGTATTATTTTAACCCTTCTCATGCATTTAGAGAAGGGTCCTGAAATTTGTCAAAAACTTGTTCTCAGAACATGCACTTCTGCACCCTCCGAGGAGGTTTTAATGAATGAATGGAACAAGATTTATTGATATCTGTGTTTAATATCTACTACTAAAATTGCAGTTTTGTACTCTTAGTAGATGTTGAATTAAGAAGAGATAAATCATTATTGTTGAAGCTCATGAGTAGAACTTGTTATAAATGGTATTTTTATCTCTTAAAGATTTTTTCTTATGCGTTAAGGTGATATTCATGTTCAATTATTTATGTATGAATGCTTGAATGCTTGAGTTATCATTTGGCACTTCTGTATGGTGATAGCTATTCTATTTATGCTTAATATATGAGTGACTTATTATGCGATATGCTTTTCACAATCGTTTCGTCTAACTTTTTATATGAAACAGTTTATATTTATTGAATTATTTTCTCATAGCAATTAAATGATCTTTATTACCAATTTCCATTAAAAATTATTTTAGATCGCATAACTGAAAGATTAAATTCCGGGTTAGTTTTAGAATTAGATATTTCTATCCATTAGAATACAATTGCAGGTTGTTAAATTACATTTAGAATAAAAGCATTTTACTTAGAAATTATTAGGAAGGAAATATCAATTCTCAACACACACACACATAATTTGGGAAACTGATCCCATATCCCCAGTTGGACCCACTATACCAAACGGAAAAGGAGATGCTAACCAAGGTTTGGACCGGTGGGTATCCCCCTTGTTGTAGACCCGATTTTCGGGGCTTCAACATATTTGGCACTAGAAGGCGGGCCCGAACTATGAATGGAAAGTAAATATAAATCTAAATACCATTCTGAGAGTAAATCGCCCTCACCATCTCCCCCGACTTCTCCATCGCATTTAGAATCTTTAAATCTTGAGTGAGAAGTCGATAAAACAACAACCACTACGACAAACCCGAACATTTCAGACAAATCTACTATTGAACCTCCTAAAGTTGAATCTTTGATCCATAAACTTCAGTGATTTTCTATATCACCTCAAAAATATGAAAAATCTCAAGGTAGTGTGACTTCGCAATAACCCTTCTCATCCTCTTACCAGATTGTAGAGTGAAAAGTTTGGTATTGAACCAACTAAGTTACCTCTACCTACAAGGAAAAGAGCAAGGAAATCACCTAAAGGGTCTGATAGAGAGACTCTTTCGTCATCATCATCCATCTCAACCTCTCCACTGTGAAGTCAACCATCCACCCCTCCACTTCAAATTATTGTCCACCAGACCATTGGAACTTCAACATCTGCTTCTCAATCATCTAGAACTGTAATATCCTCATCTTCCCAACCGTAAGGAACATCTTCTATGCTTTCCTCTGTTAGTAGTTCAACGATGGCCCAAAATCCATGGAATAATCCAGGGACAGTCTTAATGCCTGAGCGCTTGAGTCAAATACCAGCGCATCCTGAAAAATGGTTGCCTAAGTTAAATCCTGAAGCAGGCATCCTAGCAGAAAAACATATAAACAACTTTATGTTATCTATAAATCTCAATGGGGTTACTAATGAAGACGATTTTGTCTTGCTCTTTCCTTACACTTTGCAGGGAGCATCCGAATCATGGTATTTCTCATTACCATTAGGATCTATCACTAGTTGGGTTTTGCAAGAGCAATTCTTGACTAAGTTTGGTGATGACAGGTCTACTGCGACACTGATCAACGACCTGTCTAATATTAGGGCCGAACCAAGGGAACCTATCAAATATTTTAACTCGCACTTCAATAAACTTTTGAACAAAATTCCTACCACTTCCAAGCGTAGCGAAGAAGTTCGAAGTGAATGGTACATATCTGCTCTACCATCAAACATAGAAATCTTCGTTGATAGGGCTAATAAAACAACTTTAGCTGACAATATGAAGGAAGCAATAGCGATAGAGAAACGTATCATAGCCTTAGAAAATAAAAACGTCGTTGATGAACGAAAATCTAAGAAGGTTACTTTTAAAGAAGATCCAAAGAAAAAGAAATCGAAAGACGCATTTGATTTAGAAGGATTGCAGAAAGTTTTGAAAATCATGTCTAACAAAATGGTTGACATTAAGAAATAAGTAGCAGAGACTTCTTCTAAAAATCCTTACAAGCCTTATAGAATAAATCCTTCAATTGATTCAAAGCCTCCCAATGCTATCACAAATGTTGAATCAGAAGAAGAAGAAGAGGAAGTTTCCAACGAGGAGCCTACTGATGAAGAAGAAGTTGTAGAAGTATAGGGAATATGGGATTTCATCCTCCCAGATGAAGAGGATCAAGAGGCATCACCAGTCAGTACTAGAAGTAGAAATCAACTCGATCCTCCACAACTTACCCATAAGCCGAAGAGCACAAGCTCAATGTCTAAGGATAAAGTCGCAGGTAAGAAAACGTCACCCAAAGTGACTCAAACAAGCCCAGTCCAAACAGATTCACCAACTCCATCTAAAACATTGGTTGTTTCTGATGAGATGGAGTGTAATATCATAGAAGACATGAAGAAGACTAGGGTTAACATTACTTTTTATGAATTGAGCAAGTTAAAACATCAACAAAAGCTACTTTTGAAAGAGTTACACGCAATACATGTTGTACCTCTGCCTGCTGCTGTAATCTTGCAAGCTTCTCATGAGATGGGAAGACCTCCAACTAATATGACTAATAAAGTTGATCCAAACAATATCACTCTAATTGAAGGAAGATCAAGATCTCATACTCCCCCATTTTTTCTTACTTATGAAGTTTTCAACAAAAAATTTCATAATTATTTAGTAGATTCAGGAGGTTCATCTAATATCTTACCTAAATCAATATGTGCAAAGTTGAACGTCCAACCTCAAAAATCTGCAGTACGCTTAGTTCAGCTGGACCAGTCGTAGGTTGAAGTGATCAGTGAACTAAATCAGGTTACCATAAGGTTTTCATCTAACCCAAAGGTATGTCAAGTTATCGATATTTTAGCTGGAGACATTCTAGATTTTTATGGCTTAATTCTTAGCAGAGATTGGTCTAAAAAGCTTCATGGATTCTTTGCAACCAACTGGTCGCATATGTGGCTCCCTTACATTGGTAAACTAAATCAGATAAAGGTTGAGCGAGAAAGACATCAAAGATACATAGTAACAGAATTGGAAGGAGAAAATGAACCTGTAGCATACAACAACAATATAATTGGCAATTATTTTGTTAACTCTTTCTTAGGAAATTTTAATGCTCATACTTTTCCTTACAACATTCTATTTTATCTCAAGTAGAAAACTTTTATGAAACATATAGTTCTAAATGTGTTAGTTTTATAGATAGTCCTGTAAATAAATCTTTATTTTGGAAGTTATTTTTTGACGGTTTTAAGTCTAACGAGGGAGCAGGAGCAGGATGCGTATTATTTAGTCCAGAGGGAAACAAAACTATGCTAACTTTTCGACTCGAGTTCGATTGCACCAATAATATTGCAGAATACGAAGCTTTAGTCCAAGGATTATACAAAGCAATCGGATTATATATCAAATATCTACAAGTCTTCGAAGATTCTGAAATTGTTATCAAACAAGTACAAAATACTATAGATTGTCTATTAGGTCATTTAAAGCATTATCAATATTTAGTACAAGATCTGACTGGAAATTTTATAGCATTCAATATTTCATCAATTCCCAGACTCCAAAATGCTAGTGCTGACCTCTTGGAAAACGTAGCTTCCAAGCTCATTCCCTCAGATAGCCCAGACAGCTTCTCAATCAAATTGGTCTTTAGACCCTCGATTCCTGATAATATTTCCAATTGGAGAATTTTCAACGATGATCTTGATATTGTAAGCTTCCTCACGTAAGAGGGATTTTACACTAATTAGATAATTGATGAGGACCGACATGACAAATAGTTGCAACAAGACAGCACTAATAATGCTATGCCAAAATCAGAGTCAAATTGGAATACCTATATGATTTGAAAAACCGATTCAAAAGATCTACCAATTCAAAACTTCAAAGTTCAACTCTGAACTGTGAATTAATAAATCTAAGAACTAATACCAAGCCGCAAAATATCAACCTAGGTCTTGGCCTAGCCCCTGAAGAAAGATTGGCATACGTTCGTCTCCTGAAACAATATAAAAGTGTCTTTGCCTAAAACTATGATGAACTTAAGACCTACGACACTTCTATCATTCAACATACTATCCCAATGATAAAAGATGAAAAACCTGTCCAGCAAAAGCTGAGAAAAATCCATCCTAATCTGGAGAAACAGATCAAGTCTGAGCTCAATAAATTATTGAAAGCCAAAACCATTTTTCCCGTTGGACATTCTAGATGGGTTTCCAATATGGTTCCTGTTAGAAAGAAAAACGGAGACATTAGAATTTGCATTGACTTTCGAAATATTAACAAAGCCTGCCAAAAAGATAATTTTCCTTTGCCTCCCATGGAGCAAATATTACAAGTAGTTGCAGGATCAGAATTAATGTCCTTTTTAGATGGTTTCTCCGGCTACAACCAAATTTTGGTCCACCCTGATGATCAATTAAAGACCACATTCAGAACCAAATGGGGTACATATGCATATCAAACGATGCCTTTTGGTCTGATCAACACTGGCGCCACATTTCAAAGGGCCATGGACATCTCATTTAAGCGATTAGTAAACAAACTATTAGTAATCTACTTGGATGATATAACTGTATATTCCAAAAAATCAGGTAATCATCTCAGAGATTTCAAACAGATCTTCCAACGTTGCCAAAGGTATGGAATTTCACTTAATCCAAAAAATTCAATTTTGCATTAAGTGAAGGAAAACTTCTTGGATTTATAGTGTCAAAATTTGGAATCCATATTGATCCCGACATAATCAAGGATATTTCTGAAATACCCTTGCCTCACAACAAGAAAGATATGCAATCCTTCCTTGGCCAGATTAATTTTGTAAATAGATTTGTTCTAGACTTTTCAAGGATCGTATCTCCCTTACAAGCAATGATTGAAAAGAATCAATCTTCAAATGGGGCCAAGAGGAATATGAAGCATTCAATCTGATTAAACAAGTGATTGTAAATGCCCCATCTTTAGCAACTCCAAATTTCTCTGATCCTTTCATTTTGTATACATTTTCCTCTGATAGATCATATGCTGCGATACTGACTCAAGCAAATCAAGACAAGGCGGAAGCCACAATTGCCTTTTTCAGTTCAAATCTACAAGTGGCTTAATTAAATTATTCTAACGTCGAGAAACAAGCTTATGCTATTTTCAAAGCGATCAAACATTTCAGACCCTTTCTGCTTAAAACCCATACAAAAATCATAGTATTGTTTCCAGCGGTAAGAAATCTCTTAGAATAGAAGAACGTGGGTGAGAAAAAAGAAAATTGGGTTACTGCCTTACAAGAACACGATGCTGAAATCAAACCAGCAAATATTGTAAAAGGTAAAGGTTGTTTCAAAATGTTGGCTGGAGTATAGCTCATCTCCAAAATACCATCTTCAAAAGTACAAATGTACGAGGTAAACCCTAAACGATATTGAATCATTATACGCTGATATCATATTTTATCTAAAGAACAGATGTGCTCCTTCAAACCTAGATTATACAAAGAAAAGAGCCCTAATATTGAAGGCTAAAAAACATCAACTCATGAACGATGTACTTTTAGGATAAATTATGATTATGTCCTCCCTAGATGTCTTGAGAAATCTGAAGCTGAAAAGGTGTTGCAGGAACTCCATGATGGACCAGGAGGTGGACATTATGCTAGAGATGCTACTACACATAAAATATTGCGTGCAGGGTACCATTGGCCTACACTATTCAAAGACGCACATAGCTACGTAAGGAAATGTCAAGTTTGTCAAACTATTGCAGGAAGATAAAAGAAACCATCGTTGCCTTTGCAACCAATCAATATCGATCAACCTTTTGATCAAGGCGGACTAGATATAATAGGTGAGATCATTCCTCACTCTTCTAAACAACATAGGTATATCCTTACAGCTGCAAATTATTTTACTAAATGGGTAGAAGCAGTTCCTCTCAAGACATCTAATGCCGAACACATCATTGATTTCATAGATCAGTTCATAATCACCAGGTTTGGTTTACCCTCTACTTTAATGTTTCATAATGCATCGTATTTCTCTGGAAATGCTATGACTGAATTTGCACTCAAAAGAGATTTTAAACTTAAATACTCTGCCAATTCTTACCCACAAGGGAATGGGTTATCTGAATCAACAAATAAAAGCTTAATCAGAATCATTAATCGAACAATCGATCAAACTCATAAGAATTTGTACAAATCTTTAATGTATGCTCTATGAGCATATTGAATAACGCAAAAAGCCTCCATTGGCACTTATCCCTTTAATTTAGTTTATGGGAAAGAAGTGGTCCTTCCAACTCATCTAGTGATTCCCTCTTGACGAAACACCAACTTCTTCCTTACAACTAAGGCAGCTACAAATCCTTAAGATAGAAGAGCAACGAGAATAGGCTAAAATAACTCATGCACATCACCAAGCATTAGTAAAAGCTTCTTTTGATTCAAACATGATATCCAAAAAGGACTTTCAGATTGGAGATCTAGTTTTAAAATGGGATAAGGCTCATGAGGAAAAGGGAAAACATACAAAATTCAAATGAATGTGGCTTATCCCTTTCCAAATTGCAGAAATCATAGGTCCATCTACTTTTATGTTACAGGATTTAATAGGAAAAAGAGAATCTTTACCTGTTAACGGGAAGATCCTCAAAAAATACGTTCCATGGGAGATCATTCTTCTATTTTTGAAAATTAGATCTTCCTTTATTTTGATAATAAAACCAGTTATAAATGGTTGCATTTGGAATTCACAAAAAAGACAAGTATTTCCTTTAGATCTTGTTTTCGCTTGTATAAATAGAACTGATTTAGAAAATTGGTCATTATTATTGAAAGATACAGTCGCTATAAACCTGAAAATGATACTAGTTTCAACCTTACAAATTTTGATAAAAAGCAACCTTTAGTGGGAATTGGTTTTATATCAGTCAAATGAAAGGTATCAGAAACAAAACAAAGATTCTCTGTAGAAAAGCTCTTTCCAAAAACTCTATGATTGTCATCCAAATCTATTCTTAAGGAAACAATGACTTCCTCCCCACCTAGAGAATTATGAGCTTCAAGGAATAATCCAGCGATACACTTTAACTTAAAAAATAACAATTCTCATCATGAGCCGAATTATCATGATCATAAGATATTATAGCTTGCTGACTTTGCCAAAACTGCATACCACAATAGGGCAATGACTCAAGATTGTCGCAATCAAAAGACAAGGGGTCTCATCATGAGCCAGCTTGTTCAGCGAAGTTATAAATCAAGTGAGTGGCATTGTCATAATTTGGCTACCAAACTAAGGCATTGTTCTTTAAGAATTAAAAGAAAATAAAAGCAATAAGTGTGGAAATGGATTTCCCTTTGAAAATCGTATACTTCTCCAAGTAGGATACAGGATCATTGCTGAGTAACAGATAACCCTCTCGAGGCTATAAATGTCTGCTAGCAGTAGAGGCTCTACCTATGACAAATGAGCATATTTAAAATTCATTTATAGAGAGAACTTTGTTTTTATATTTACAAACCAAGTAGTGGCTGATGTAAATACAATGAGTAGCTCTAGGAAGTAAAAAATCAAAGTTAACATAGAAGAAACAAACTATTATTGACAGCTTAAAGCATGGTGTACTTCATCTTTCTATAATAAATTTTGCTTTTCTGGAAAAGCTTTCTGTTTTGGAAGTTTAGAAAATCAAAAGAAAAATAGAGATAACTGGTTCTTCCAAGTGAATCGCCAATTGTTGTGGCCAGCAACAACCCCCTTCTTATTTACTTTTATTACTAATACTAAATAAGTGGAGATCCTTTATCCAAAATTTAAAAAAAAAAACAAATTAGTGCTTGTATTCCCTTTTGGAATAAATCTTACTATCATAAACTTAGGAGAATACCCAAAAAATCTAAAAAGACATAAGTTTTATGATAAGTTCGAACAAAACCATTCTCTCGATAAAAAGTGTCGCATCACAAAAAGGTAATGGATGTCATCCTATAAACAGCAAAAAGGTAATGGATGCCATCCTATAAACAACAAAAAGGTAATGGATGCCATCCTATAAACAGCAAAAAGGTAATGGATGCCATCCTATAAACAACAAAAAGGTAATGGATGCCATCCTATAAACAGAATCCTAAGATTGCAAAATCACGCACTGAAGACACTCATCACATCACAGTTCTTCATATGCCTCAAATATCACTTAAGGTGAAATACCTCAAACCGCCGATATGCAATGGCACGTCTCGCAAATCGCATTTCGCAGAAAACATATGGTAATAGATGATTGTCACACACAACGGATCAGTGATATTGCAAACCAAATCGCAAAATCACCTTATTGCAAATCTGTTGGGCTCGTCGTTCGAAAAAGCTTTTCCGTAAACCGATGCCCAGTAATGCGCATTAATGTCAATCTAATGAGTTAGTTGGTGATCATTAATGAAATATGGTGTTGATCTGATCAAAGGGCCATTTCACATAGGGTGATATATTTTATATGATTTTAGCATTTAAAGCTTTCCCGTCACTTTTTCTTATCATTACTCTTTCCTCATTTGCAGATTGCAGGAGCGAAAAGCATAGCAGTATACATATCAGTGTTCGGAATATTATGGGAAAGAAGGGAAAAGCTTTGAGTTCTGAAAATAAAGAAATGATGCCCTTATACACATACACCACCTATAACAGAGACGTTGGTGTTACTACTTGGGAAGGCATGCACAGTCTAGTCGAAGAAGAAAATCCCAGAGTAATGGAAGTTACAGCAACTGTAGACTCACGCGAGTCATCTGAGGCGTCGATTACAGAACTAGTATGCTCATTCTTACACCAGATAGTGGCGAGGCCTAAGATTCTTCCATACACGAACATGGTCAAATGGGTGTTGGATAGTGCTGAGGTAACAGAGAGACAGTTTAAGACTCAGAACAGAGAACTCATGGAGTCGCTCTTTCCACAAAATTTAAGGTTTATATCCTCTAACAAAAAGTGTGCAAGACGCAAAAAATAGCACCAGGGAAGCCCGGATCAAAAAACAGAGGCAATTTTCGATGCGCGATTAGCGCCTAGCGCTAATTGTGCATCGCTGGGCAAAACCCCTTGAGAAGGAAAGCCTCTAATCACTTAGTCGCATATAAACCCGGAAATTTGTAGGAAAAAGTGCTATAGGCTAAAGGCAAAACCCGAGCTCTAAAAACCAATGGTATCTATCAGGATTATCCTTAAGTGTTATGTAAATTTCTACCAAATGTACAGCATCTACAGACAAGTTGGAGACAAAAGGCTCTAGAAAGAGCAGAGTCCATCAAAAGGTTAACCAAGTTCAATTGGGATTCTTACTGGAAGTTCTTGGTAAAACCACATATTCAGTGCATGACTCTCAAATGCCTCACTAACTCTGTCGAGAAGATGGCGCCAGCACTTGCTGATTTTGTTTTCGCAAGACAGCTAAAGTCGGAGGTCGACCAGCCAAATCTCCTCAAGCCAATGTTGGATGTTTGCGACTACAATGAACAAATACATAGATAGTTAATTTCCATATTTAGTTTTAGTTTTAGTTTTTCTTTATTTTTTCCTGAAATGAGGACGATCATTTAAACCGCCTCCTCTATTTTTGTAATAAACTATTTTTAGATTTAGCTAGTAGTATTTTAACCCTTCTCATGCATTTAGAGAAGAGTCCTGCAATTTGTCAAAAACGTGTCCTCAGAACATGCACTTTTGCGCACTCCAAGGAGGTTTTGATGAATGAATGGAACAAGATTTATTGATATCTGTGTTTAATATCTACTACTGAAATTGCAGTTTTGTACTCTTAGTAGATGTTGAATTAAGAAGAGATAAATCATTATTGCTGAAGCTCAAGAGTAGAACTTGTTATAAATGGTATTTTTATCTCTTGACAATTTATGCTTATGTGTTAAGGTGATATTCATGTTCAATTATTTATGTATGAATGCTTGAATGCTTGAGTTATCATTTGGCACTTATGTACAGTGATAGCTATTCTATTTATGCTTAATATATGAGTGACTTATTATGTGATATGTTTTTCACAATCTTTCCGGCTAACTTTTTATACGAAACGGTTTATCTTTATTGAATTTTTTTCTCATAGCAATTGAATGATTTTTATTACCAATTTCCATTATAAATTATTTTAGATCACATAACTGAAAGATTAAATCCCAGGTTAGTTTTAGAATTGGATATTTCTATTCATTAGAATACAATTTCATGTTGCTAAATTAGATTTAGAATAGAAGCATTTTACTTGGAAATTATTAGGAAGGAAATATCAATTCTCAACACACACACAAAAATTGAGAAATTGGTCCCCTATCCCCAGTCAGACCCACTATACCAAACAGAAAAGGAGCTGCTAACCAAGGTCCGGACCAGGTGAGTATCCCCCTTGTTGTAGACCCAATCTTCAGGGATTCAACACGGTCAATGATCGAAACCTTTAACAAGCGCAAGAGAAACCATCAATAATGCCAATGCCTCTCAAGGTATTGTCCACAACAATCCACTAAGTGTGAAAAATGAGCTGAAGTCGAACACCTATGGAATCACCCAATCGAAGACCAATGATGAAAGTCTGTCGCCAGGTGCGAAGAACCTGCCATTGAGGCATGCAAGCTCCAAGGTACTAAGGGGGATCTCTAGATCAATCTCTTAGATAATGAGTTGGCGTCGATAGGAGGACCTGTGGTAGGAGGGCCATGATGTTTCCCCCATCAACGACACAAGATAAGGAACAATTGGTAGATGGTGAAACAGAATATCAGAGGAGGAGGTAAGGATGTGAACTGCAGAAGGATTATACTCTTGAACATATTGGCGACACGACTCCGGAGAGTGGAACCATTTTGATACCAAAGGATCAGAAGCTTTATGTAGGCAACAAGAATCAGATAGAATGAGGCAAAATGGAAACCTAGAACCATGGAAGACCAAATGACGATGTCCGGATATTCGAACTTGATAAGAAGCAAAAGTGTCGATGTTCAAGAGTGACTAGCTGCCGTAGATAACCAATGATGATTTCCAAATTTTCCCCCCACCATTGCTGGCGAGTACCCCAATTATTTTTAAAAACAAGCTTGAAGGGGATAGCATATGCTTGTAATATAAGTTCTACCTTCGATCGAATCCAACCTAGTAATATTTTAACGAGCCCAAGGGAGGAGAAGCTCGAGTCTCGTCACGGTGACGAGTCCAATGTCGTCAAGGTTTAATGAGTCTGACATAGGTAAACTCGGAGTCTTTTTCATGTTTAGAGAGTTTGAAAAAGACACAGAAAAGAAAACTCCAGGGGGGTCCTTTTTCACAGATTTGTGTCCCTCAAGCCCGAAAAAGTATAAAATAATACTCGAGAGAACCGCTTGACCATTACGATCAAGGACTACTTTTCGTAATTAGTGACCTCGATCCAAAAGAGTGAAAAAGTGATTGAAGGCACGTCGTTTCACAACCAATATCGAACTTGAAATGACAAAAGTCCGGCAATCGTTTCACGTTTATACGGTTGGAAAAGAGCTCAAAGTGGACCGCCTCTAATTTCATTTAACAAGTCAAAAGGAATAACTCGGCAATATTTTCATATTTTAAGTCAGAAAAGAGCTTAAAGAGAACTCGTCCTGGAAGAACGAGTGGTATAAAGGGTAGAAATTGGTTCCAGCAATGGTGGAACTACTCAAAACATGTAATGGTCAAGAGGCTAGCTAATAAAGCCACTCATCACTATGGTTCCTCAAGAAAGGAAAAACAATCAAGTGAAAGCATATGATCGGCCAAAGAGATGGTGGCGATGGAATGAAACAACCAAGGCTCATCTAGCAGAAATTAGCAATAAAAACTTGCGATGGATCTTGGGAGAAAGACCCCAAGATCTGAAAATTTGAAATTACTAGAAGAAAAATAGGAGAATGCCCAATAAACAAAACCACAAAGAAACTTTTTATTAAAACCCAAGTGGAAATAAACCAGCTAGGGCAATGGTAGCTTATCTCTGAGAAGAGATGTGGCGGCTACATGCCTCTGAACTCTAAAGGCTACATTGTGGCGGACCATCTCCTTTTACAAAATGTGACCTGTTACTTATAGTATTTTTCTAGTTACAATACCATGGGTCAATTCCATGGGTGAATGAATACCATGGGTGGATTTTATAATACCACCGGCAGATGCCATTTACAATACCATGGGTCAATTCCATGGGTGAATGAATACCATGGGTGGATTTTACAATACCATGGGCGGATGCCATTTACATTACCATGGGTAAATTCCATGTGTCAATGAATAATATGGGTGGATAAGTACCATGGGTTGATGCCATTTCCCATTCGGATCAATCTGCATAATCATCAGCAGAGGTGGAGATGGAATGGGTAGCCACATAATTGACCTGTGGCAAAGAAGGTACTGCTTGCGGATAAGAACCGATGGGGGATGACGGTAGTACAGGAGGCATTGGGTGACTAAAGAATGACAATTGATCAATAGTCACCATTCTTCCATCGTGTGTGTTATTGGGAAATCTAGTGTCTATGCAGAGCTGCTAATCCCACTAAGGCGGGAAGCTATCTTAGAAACAAACAGATTAAAGTTATTTTCGTTTTCCTTTTTGAGAAGTAGATAGGAGAGGAGCAAACAATACCAACCTCAATCTTTCGCTTGGTTCCTCGCTTGTTCCTTATCCTCTCTAACGGATCTTTGCCACTCCTTCCTTGGTTATCCCACTTCAAAGAGTACCTGTAAAGTCAAAGCATCATAATACCTTCAAAGTACAGAGATCTACAATCATACACAATATAGGACCAGATATATATTGACCACACAAATTCATATATTATCAGACATACAAGAGTGTGGAGGAAAACTTGAATAGCTTTACTGATATAAAGATTAGAAGAGAGGATTACAACCCATTGACCTGACCCAACATCATCCTCCCAGCATGAAGGCCCTTTTTCACCTCATGAAAAGCTTAGATCACCCAACACTATGGTGTTCCACCAGGGAACCAACAACACTTCCTTACAATATACAATGTTCCAGCCTTTAGATCTCTAGGATGAGGGATCCATATATAGATGATTGCGGGGGGGTGAGTCAGCTTCTAGGATTTTGATTAGTGTCCTCTCTCTGATAGTTCTTGATTCCACTTGGAGATTCATGATCTCTTACTCATCCCTGGGTGAATTTAGAGAGGCAAGTGTCACAGGAGAAGTTTTTGGAAGATTCCATGATCATCCACCTTGCAAACTGTCTCTTCCATTTGTCTACTCCCCCCCATTGCTTCCTACAGAAGGGATTTTCAGTATGCATCGCACTTTTTGCATGTGGCAGGTGAGATGCATCACACCCTTTGCATTAAGCAGTCTATATGGTCCTGTTTTGACTAGTTCTGAGCAGTTTTCTGTGGAGAACTTCTGGGAGATGATGTAATCAGCTGAACTTGTTCCTTTAGGGTGTGAAACAACACTTTTAGGGACTCAAAATCCCTTGGTTTATGGACATATATGGTTGGGGTTGCAGTGCCCAAATATGTCTATAACAATTGTTACACAGAATTTTGTCACCATCCCTATTGGCCCTTCTTCCGTACATTGGAGGACCTATTCCAGGATCTGTGAGAAGTGACATAATTTGAAAACACCTGCATTGTATCCCCTGGAGTATGTACACCATATGCCCTGAAGACACCTTCTGCAAAATACCCAAAAATATAGCCATTTCTCCATTGGCGTTGTTCCACAATGTATCACTCGCGCCAATGGGGGAAATCCTCCAAAGAGGGTGACCAGGTGGCGCTCTGTCTTAGAGTAGCACTAGCGCCAACCCAGTTGGGTAAAGTTTTTAACAAAAAAACTTCCAAAGGTTCCTTCTATCCTGTTACACAGTATTTTGTCACCGTCCTTGTTACCCCTTCTCCCGTACATTGGAGGACCTGTTCCGGGACCTATGAGAAGTGACATGACTTGCAAACACCTGCTTTATATCCCTTAAAGTATGTACTCCATGTGCCCTGAAGACACCTTCTGCAAAATACCCACAAATATAGCCCTTTCTCCATTGGGGCTATTCCATAGTGTATTACTCGCGCCAATGGGGTAAATCCTCCAAAGAGGGCGCGCCAACTAGCGCTCTGTCTCAGAGTCGCACTAGCGCCAACCGAGTTGGGTAAATTATTTAACAATCAAACTTCCGAAGGTTCCTTCCACCTTGTCCATGAACTACTTCCAGTTCTAGTTGGTTCAGTTGGGCTTCGTATCTCCATAGGAGGGAAGTAGTTCTCCACCTCTCATGGAAGCTTCCTAATGATAAGGACAATCCCATGAATCAAGTGGATGGTCTTATCTACTCCTCCTATCTCTATATAAGCTTGTTCTTTCCCCTTGGACAAGCTAGTTGGTAATTCTTGGTTAGTAATTCTACTTTTCAAGCTCACAAAGTCTGAGAATTGCTAAGCTCATCTTGCAAGAGGCCTTGTTCATCCCTATGAGGCTAAATCCTTAAGGAGGAGATCCATGTCCAAGTGATCAAGGAGAGAGAGGCTTGTTCCCGTCCCTTACAAGCTTTTCAAGGCATGTGTTGCTGATTCACCCAGCCAAAGGAGGATTTGACGTCAGAACTTGGTTGTATTCTCTTTTGTTTTATCAATAATAATAGACGACTATCATTATGGTTCCACTCATGTGTCTTTATTATGATGTTTGAGTTGTATCATTTCTGACTGATAGATAGTTGCATTACTTGGATTTTATTCTTGTATTTGTCTTGTTCTTTGCATGTGCAAGTGTCTATTCATGAGGATTGTGAGGATTGTGACCAGTTGAAGCAAAAGAACGAAAGCGAAGACTCTTATACAAATATAAGTGTTGGATTCGAGGTAGGCTCTCATCATTGGCCTTTACTTTGCAATTAGGGACCTGCATGTTAGCGTTGTTCGATTGTTGCTAGACCCCGTTTAGGCTAGTGGGATCGCCTCTGTCCGCAGAGGGGATTTACCTATACAACATACCCTATCGATGAACTGATTCCATTTTTTGTTAGTTCAGTTGGGCTTTGAATCTCCCAAGGAGGGAAGTAGTTCTCCACCTCTCATGGAAGCTAATGATAAGGGAAATCCCATGAATCAAGTGGATGGTCTTATCTACTCCTCCCATCTCTATATAAGCTTGTTCTTTCCCCTTTGACAAGCTAGTTGGTAATTCTTTATTAGTAATTCTACTTTTCAAGCTCATCTTGCAAGAGGCCTTGTTCATCCCTATGAGGCTAAATCCTTAAGGAGGAGATCCATGTCCAAGTGATCAAGGAGAGAGAGGCTTGTTCCCATCCCCTACAAGCTTTGCAAGGCATGTGTTGCTCATTCACCCAGCCAAAGGAGGATTTGACGTCAAAACTCGATTGTATTCGCTTTTGTTTTATGAATAATAATAGACGACTATCATTATGGTTCCACTCATGTGTCTTTATTATGAAGTTTGAGTTGTATCCTTTTTGACTGATACATAGTTGCAATACTTGGATTTTATGCTTGTATTTGTCTTGTTCTTTGCATGTGCAGGTGTCTATTCACGAGGATCATGAGGGTTGTGACCAGCTGAAGTGAAAGAACGGAAGCGACGACTCTTCTACGAATATAAGCGTTGGATTCGAGGTAAGCTCTCATCATTGGCATTTACTTTGCAATTAGGGACCTGCGTGTTAGCGTTGTTCGATTGTTGCTAGACCCTGTTTAGGCTAGTGGGATCGCCTCTATCTGTAGAGGGGATTTACCTATACAACAATTTGGCGACTCCGCTGGGGAGTTGGCTTTGCCTTGTTTTATCTTGTCTTTGTTGTTTGATTTGTAAACTATTAGACGGAGTCTGAAGTCTAGCCAGATAGCCTTCGAAACTCTATTGCTTTGCATTAGCGAAGTAGATCAACGCTACTTCAGTCCATCTCCGGTTTCGTTTGCAAACTGAACAACTTGGGACTAGCCTTGTTCCTTGATTGTTTCCTTGGTTTATCCCGCTTGTTTTGCTTTCTGGGTTGGATACCTGTGTTGTTTTTGCCTCTTGAGAGTACTCAGGTATTGTTGGTTTAGCCTTGACTCTTGTGTTTTTTTATTTTCCATAGCAAACTCGACTGGCGCTAGTTTATAGTGTGACAGTCGTGCCAGTTGGTGCAAGTTGCACATTGACAACCCACGGCAATTCTGAAAGGCACCAGTTGCAGCCTGACAGTCGCGCCAGGCATGTTAACTTTTGAAGTTTGCTTGGTTTTCCATTTTTTGAGCTTTGGTTTTGTCCTGAGTACCTTTACTAGACTACTTTGGTGTGTTGGAGTGTGATTTGACTGGTTTCAATCGCTACCCTTTGGGTGTTTGATTTTTTCAATCGATTTCACATTTCTAGCCCTAGGGAATCTAGTGGCCTTATGAATCGAGCCTTCCTAAGGTGTTTCAATCTTTTTGTTGTCCAGTCGACTCTCTTGTTTTCTCCCTTACACTTGTTTCATAGTTGTGAATCATTTCGTTGTGTTATTTAGTTGAGTTGCTTCGTCTTCACTTGAATTCCGCTTAGTCTCACTTTGAGCCCAGATCACACGGCTCATTGTTTACTTTGGGATCTTTTTTATTCTTTGGGCATTTGATTTGTGTTTTGAGGAACTGAACGTGTGTGTATTGGTTAGAATTTGTTAGTATTATTTCTCAAAAAGTTATTTAGTGCACTTTGCCATTATTGAAAAAGAAAATCTCTTTTGCTTTGGAACAGTTAATGAAGTTAGGAATTTTCATTTTGATTAGTGAATTAGTGATCTTAAAGAAAAGTTATTGATTTGCATTAGCTGCATTAGGGAAAATCTTTGTTGTTTGTGATCGTTTCGTTTGCATGGAATCTCTCTAAATCTTTTGTAATTAGCATACATCGAATGGAATGACATATTTTGGCATATAGATTGCATTTAGGGATTTTGAGAAATTACATATGGTAGGACCTGAAAACCGAAACTTAACTCAAGATCAACTTTAAAATAAATCGAATGAACTTAAAAAAACGCATTGGAACATAACGCTCACATTCTAGAAGTCTAGGCTAGAGATGTGCTCCGGCATCGTTAAACCTAGTCACTTTCGTTCTCGCATTAAGGTTGGCTGATTCCTCCTTGTGTGACTCAACTATGGTCTAGTACGGACTTGTGCTCCCACGTACCGTTGCGTATATATGGGGAGACTCCACTAGGTTATCATCCTTCATCCATAGGAAGCCATGTTTGCCGCCTTACAGCCCGTAACGCACCGAACACAGCATTCGGAAAGATTGACTTCCGTACGGAAAGTCCTTGGCTTTCATATGATTGCTAAGGTGTATATGCAGTTTTACGGATTGTCTAGTAAACCCCTTGCCTAGTTTCTCCAGAGTAGTCATTTTTTGATCCTTTTCGGACTCCTTAAAAGAAAAGGCTCTATTAAACATTTGTCACTTCGGGCTCACTAAATATTCGAAGGCGACTAGAGTCATATTTTGTCCTTTTCTCGACTCTTAAAACATGAAAAGGTCAAGTTGTGTCCTAATGTCTTAAAAATTTATTCGACCACAATTACATTTACCTTGTTAGATGTTGTGTGCGTTAGTTTTGAGTAGGGTCTTTTATCATTAGCTTGTCTAGGATTTCTGCTTGATTCGATCATCCTGGCGGATCCATCGATCTCGTCTCCCGTCTTGAGTGACCAAGGGTCTCCTTCTTCTGCTGCTCTTGAGACTCTGGTTTGTGGTGACACTTTTCCTGTTATTCCAAGTGTCCAACCGTTGAACTCTCGCACTCCAGAGGACGAGCTTTACGATTTGTTTTGGAACCCTGTTTGGGAGCCTTCTGAAGAGGATTTTCCCTCTACTCCTATTGGTGTTTCGTCCCCGATGGCTTCTTTTGATATGGAAGACACATCTCTTGAATCAAGTGGAACACCTGTTATGTCGAGTATTGAGACTCCCATCTCAGCCAAATCCCTGGTCATATCTACACCCTACACTGTTACACCTCTCGGTATTACAGTGCCGTCACACTATAGATCTCTGAGGGATGCCATGGGCTCTGCGAGTTCCTCTTCTATGTGGGGCAATAACATTGTTCCCACTACGGGGCCTTTTTTTTCCCAAGTTCACCATACTGTTGTCACGTCAGTTCCGACCAATCCGACCGTTTCTGTCGCATCATCGACTCCAGTTGCTAGTGCCGTTACGGCATCTTCCATTGTAACTACTGTTGCTGGCCCATCCTGTGGCCTGGTACGTAGTGGTCAGTCGGCACATGCTTCTAGAGTCGTTCATCCTGTAAGCAGTGCCCCACCTTCTTCTGATGTTATTTCAGCGGGGGGGGGCATATTCTCAGTACTTGCATGCTGTCCAAAATCCAGGCGAGCAAGGCCCTTATTATGACCCTGTCAATCATTATCTGTATACCTCCTTGCCACCTGAACCCACCGTTGAGGATACAGTTCCGTTGAATGTCGCTTAGGGTACCACCGGTTATGGTGGTGGCCAGTTCCGTCGGGGTCAAAGGCAGCCATCTCAAGAAACATCATACCAAGGTCAGCCATCCTACATCCAGCCTAATTATGGGCAGCAGTATTATGGCCAAACCTATCCAGGGCAACCTGGAGGCTCGCAAGGACAACCCTACCAGGGACAACCTTCGGCCTCTGGTGGTCCGTCTTATACATATCTTGGGAAACCTTCTGGAAACTCGGGACAACCTTATGCTCAACAAGGACAACCTGGACCCCAGCAGGGATACCCTTCCGGTCAACCCTATGGCAATCCGGGACAACCTTATGTGCAGCAAGGACAAACCGGAAACCAGCAAGGCTACCCTTCTGGGCAAGGTGGCCAACCTTACATGCAGCAAGGCCAGCCCACTGCTCAGCCTAGTCAGCCATCTGGTCTACAAGGACAACCTTCAGTTGTGCAAGGACAACCGAAAGCCCAGCAAGTCCAACCTTCTGGGCAAGTAGGTCCATCTCAGATCTAGCCAGGACAACCTTCCGGCCAGATGGCCCAACCTCAGTCTTCGCAAGGATATATTTCTAGGTCGGCTTAACTGGGCATGCAGATGATCCCTGCTTCTCATCTCGGTTACCAGCCCCAGAATCAAACTGGTCTCCAGCCACAAGGTGGGTATCAATCCCAGCCTTCTTATCAAACGCAGCCTGGTTCCCAGGCTCAATATGGAGCCCAGCCTCCATATGGATACAAGCAACCTCAGGGGAAAAATCAATTTGCCCCGTATCAAAATTATCAACAGCCGCAGGCCACCCCTTATCAAAATTACCATCAACCCAATGTTGCTCCTGCCAGTCAGTATGGTAACCAATGGGGTGTTGGGGGGAAGAACCAGAATCAACCATCCAGCTATGGATATAACCCTTATGGACAGAGTTCCTATGGACAAGGTCCTTTCGGACCAGGTCCATCCGGACAAAGTCAATGGGGGCAACCGGCAACTGGATGGAACTCTGGCCCGACCTCATATCCGCAGATTTCCTTCAACCCGCAGCTACCATTTCTAGAAACGTTGGAACTGCCCGATGTGTCGAAGTTAACAAATGATCCCATTTTGCATAATCCACAATGGCCACCAGTTCCAACCAAGATACCTGGCGATTATCCCAAATTCGACGGCAAAGCCGGAGAGGACCCTCAAGCCCATGTAATGACTTATCACCTTTGGTGTTCATCCAATTCATGGTTTGATGATTCGGTTTGACTTCGCCTGTTCCAAAGGACTCTCACTGGCTCCGCTACTAAATGGTACATTGAATTGACTCGTGGGTCTTTTCAAGTTTTCAATTCATTGGCTATGGCATTCCTTACTCATTTCCAGTTACCCATTCGGTATGAGACAAGGACCCATCTCCTTACGTCTCTCAAGCAGGATACAGCTACGCATATCTCGGATCATATACATGAATGGAGAAAGTGTCCTCGGTTGATCAAGTTTTGGGTTCCTGATCAACTCCTCACCGATTGGTTCACAACTTCCTTTGTCCCTAAGATTGCACGAGACATTGCCATCGGAGCTTGCGTAACTGAAGAGCAAGCTATCATGCGTGCTCAGTACCTTGACTTAGTGTACTCTCAGTCAAGTACTTTGTATGAGTATTTTCCTGATGCCCCGAGACACGGTACATCCAAAGCTCCACCAAAACCATCTGTTGATGGAGTTATTGGTTCTGCGAATCTGTCGTCGAAAAAATCATCTTCAAACCCTGGGAAGATAAAACCAAATGCTTCTAGCGAAAACACTTCTCAGGGTGGTTCTAATTTTGTAAGTACTTCTGAGGTTAACACCGTCCAGTCCACCACGACGAACAAGGCCTCAAAAGGAAAGAAAAAGGAGAAAGAAAAAAATAACTCTGAGCAACCTAAACAGGATTCCTCCAAACCTCCATCCGAGGAAGGAGCTAAGAGAAAACCCAAGTATCCTTGTCTCATCTGTGATGAGGATCACTACACGAAAGACTGCCCTAGGCAGTCCGAGGTTAGCCCTTTGTTGAAAGGAACCCCTGGGATTCCTGTGGCTCTGAAAGAACCTTTCCCCTCTCAACAAACTCAAATGGTGGCTGATCCATCTTCGTCTTCGTCTCCCTTTGGTTCCCAAGTCTTCATGGTTGGATCCATTCCCGTTCATGTAACGACTCAAACAAAGGAGTATCCATCATTTGCCGAGAAGGAGCCTGAGGTCCCTTCAAGCGCTCTTTCGTGCAGCTCTGGTCCGCTCCATATCGAGAGACCAAGTACTGAGACGACCATCCGCCCCCTCCCAAACGAGTACTCACGAGATCATCTTACAACCCAAATGCTCGTGCTGCCCAGCACTATAGCATAGTTGAGGACTTAGCATAGGCTCCGTCAGCTATGTCTACCTTAGAAGTTCTCCAGAGCTGCCCCCCCAGAGGAAGTCCCTGCTATCAGCCATCGGTGGCATCGACACGGCAGATTCGGATTTGATTACCTTTGATCTCGAGAGCCATGTCCCAAGACTGCCTCATCAGATCGCCTTTCTCATTCAAGTCATCATCAATTCCAAAACAATCAATCATACATTTATTGATGAGGGCGCTGTTAGCGTTTGAGATTTCACCTAGGCTGAGATAGACAATCCTCAAAGCTACACCAAACCATTTCACCTCGTAGCTAGCCCTACGAGGTATGAGAAGGCTCTCTCGGGTCAAAACTCAGTGGATTTTGTCAATAGGATGAGTTGACCAATTAGGAATAAGGATTTTAGGCTAGTAAACTGATAAGGGGGGGTTGATTTAAAGCTTTTGGGTTTTTTGGTGGCAATTGGAGGGAGTGCAATTCATGGTGCGGGGATTGAGCTCGGTTTTTGCAGGTGGGTCTTTGGGGCAAGGTAGGAGTTTATGCTAATGCCTTTAGCTGAAAAAGATGATCAAGTAGGAAAGAAGAGAGGCTAAAGAGGGCGAACAATGAATTCGAATCCTCTCTAGACAGTGGAAAACATAAATTTTAAACAAAATTGAAAGCTGAGCATGGCATGCATGAATTCAAACTTTATCACTTCTTTTGTTTAAATAGCAGCAAGAGATTAAGAAATGGAAAACATAAACACACTTACAATAACAGTAGGAAACACACCATCAACATAATAATCCACAAGAATCCACAATGAAGTCTGCAAAACCCTGGCCTTCCTTTTCCTCAAATTGCAGAAATACAAGTCAAAAAATACAATAGAGCTTCTCCCTCTAGAGTCCAACCATGAAAATGAGAAAGAGAAGGCATCATATAGAAGGTCTAACTCCTTTCCCCACCTCTAGGGGTCGAGCTCAGCTTCCTAGGAGCTGTTGCAACTAATTCTAAATCACTAGATAATAGGCCAGCTCAACAACTTGCCTCTAAAAGTTAGGAAGCCTATCCATGCATTAAATATTCACTATTTACATCAAAGAAGCTTTTAGAAGAGGTAAAGAAGAGTAAAAGTATCTAATGCCATGAAATTTACACAAGAATCCATCAATTACATGCCTAAATAATCAACCCAAGTGAAAACTGTGCTTAGCTGGCCGAACTGGTCAAAAACTGGCAAATTTTGCTTGACTGGTCGCACCTCTGGCTTGACTGGTTGCACCTTTTTGCTGCTCTGTTTGAGGGCCTTCCCGGAGTCCAAATCAGGTGGAGGATAACTTGTTGGAAAGGTCTGGAAGTCTACTTTCCAACCCAACTGGAATTTTTGAATTTGGAGTTGATTTGACCCCTCAAAAATCAAATCTCCCAAGACTGCTTTCTGCAACTCAAAAAAGGGGCAGAAAGTCAAAATTTGCCTGTATTTTGAGCTTTTGGGGGCCCAAATCTTCACAAAATTGGAAACCCTTCCATAGGCAAGTGTACTTTTGCATGAAAAATCCAACCATGTAGAGTTTTCCCCGTTCCGAGCTGTATCGACGACTGGTCTCATACGGGGTGAGACCACTCGAGTGGCCAAAACCTGTAAAATTCCCAAAAATGCCAAAAATGCCTCAAAATTCTCAAAATCTCTTGGGTTTGCTGCTGGGAGGAAGATAATGAGTACCGTGGTGAGTGAGAGAGGCCTCGGCCAAGATACTGAGCGGGTTGGTCTTTTTCCTCCCTTTGGGAGCCTTGGTCAACCTCCTTTGAAGAATTTTCATCTTCGCCTTGCAAACATGCATTCTTGCCCAATAATGATTTTTCATGTTCCTTAGAAACTTGTTGTTCCGATTGGCCTTAGCCAACAGCCCCTCTAAGTGTGTGTTGACTCGGATAAGCATGGATTCTCTCTCTTTGGGCAGCAAGTCACCGGGCCTCCTACGGTTGATGACTCGGTCACTTCGAATTCGCCATAGCTCATCCAATTCTTTCTCATCCTCCAGTTGTTTGTTTCGCTGCTCCAAATATTTGATTACCCATTTTTCCATCAGTAATTGTGTCTGCAGCGAATGGATCTCGACGCTTTGCTCTTGGATAATATCCTTGAGCTCTGTGATAGGAGAATGAGCGTCGAGATCAATAACCGGAGCACCAAACACTCTCTCCTCAATCATGGGCTGCTTGCCCCTCTCTGCTACCTGTGCTGCTGTCGGCAACGAGACCCCTTCCACCTGATGTGGAGATAACACTCGTTGCTCTGATGATGACGACGAGACCCCTTCCACCTGCTATGGAGAAAATACTCGTCGAGCTGCTGCAAACAAGGTCCTATGACCTCTCTGATATGTACACTGTAGTGGGGAAACAACATG